>JAROYE020000029.1:0-218519 GCA_029619315.2 Dynastes maya
CAATTAATCGCTGACAAACGCAGAGCCATCAAAAGAGCATGAAATACACTAAATCCTGCAGATCGGGCGGTTGCGAATCGACTAATCAAGGAGATCGGAGAGGCGTTGATGAGACATAGGAGCGAGATCTTGTGCGACAGAATCAAGGCACTGACCACTGAAAACGGATTTCTATGGAGGATGAGTTGAGTTTTTAGAGGAAACCGTTCCAAAACAACTAATCGCCCAATTCACGGTATGAACGGGTTGGCATTTACGGATAAGCAAAAAGAAGAATGACATGCCGACTACTTGGAAAAGGTATTTGATGAACCTGAAGGTGATGATGACAATGAGTTATTGGAGCGTAACTTTCCAAAAACTAATGAAGAAACTTTCCCATAGCAGTACAGACCAATTAGTCTTCTCTTGTGCGTCTCCAAGGTCGCGAAGGCGGTAATTTTAAGTTGTCTCACACATGACGTACCGAAGACCAACAGAGATCGCGATATATGAGGATGATACCGCCTCTCGGGAAGAGGGGACAATAGGGGGAGTGCCCTTGATGGCCTTCTTCAATGGTTTTCCAGATGGCGGCCCCACGTTAATGAGGATAAGTGTGACAATATAAGAGTGGGAGAAACTGTGCTACCGTGGTCCACTTCTGTCAAGTATCTTGGTCTTAACCTTGATAAAATACTGACCTGGAATGATCACATCAGCGACATACGAAAAAAATGTAATGTCAAGGACTCCTCGTGCCCCTTCTAAGAAAAGGAAGTGAGCTAGACCTAAAATCTAAACTCCTGATATATATACCTACACTAGGGCCGTAACTGACTTGCGGCAATAGCTTGGTCCACGGTAGCTACAGGAAAGACCAAATCGCTTGAAATGGAGCAAAACAAAACTTTAAAGATGATAGCTCAAGTTCCAAGATGCATTCAAAAGATCCAAGATATATTCAAATATAGGAATTTAATGAGGGCTCGATATTCGATCTTCTTCATTTTCATAGAAACATTAACAGCGACTTATACAAACGACTGTTGAACAACAACTGAGCGTCCAATATGGCTAAAATTTTCAAAAGTATCATTAAACGCATGCGCAATTATATGACCAGAATATTTTTGACGAGTAACGCCATTTTTATGTTGAGGCTTGAAACTTTTCAGACTAAAGTTTAAAGCTAGTAAATTACATTTTTTGGAAACTTATCTATACACTGAAAAATCTGCATGGTATAAATTGATTTTGTTGAAAGAAATTTACTTGGGGCAATTATATATTTTTTAGTTGGATCAAGAATTTGGTTGACTCAATTAAATGAGTTTCTCAGTATAGGAAGTACTAAAGTACTATCATCCTTAAGATTTGTTTTCAGATGGCAAAAAACATCTTAAGCGGTTGGTGCCTGCGAATCAGAAGTAATTACCTTCAGCTTTTGATATTGAAATACGTGTATGCTATTTTTAAGTCTTCGTAAAAATCTAACCACTAAAAAGAAAGATTTCTTTATGCTTTTACTATGCGAAACTCAATATTCAAACCATACATTTATCTTATTAACTGAAATTTGACCAACCATATGATTCAGTAAACGATATCATTACTTTAAATAAACTCAATGTGTTAAAATTTAATACACAACCCACAAGTCGCTTGCATTACATTGCATTTCGAAACATGCAGGAAAAGATCAAATTACACTAACAACTTGTGTAAACCACGCACATTCATATCAAATTTGACATTTGCGATTTGTTTCAATTATAGCGTGCCTTCTAATGCTGTTTATTGCGTGCATTGCAATCCATAACCTAATTTGTAGGTACTTAACCACTTCGTAAACAAATTGTTTGAACTGCTAAACGATTCTGTTGCATACCTTGTGCTTGTGCACTACTTTCCTCCAGTCAACTTAAAATATCGAACTCATGTATGCACGTTAGATTTTTCTCATAACATGTGACAGGCGTAACAAGTGTTACCTTTCTAACACGAGTCTTGCACCTTTAGACCTCGATCGAGTCCATGGTGACTTTTGATTAAGTTTTTCTCCTGCTTACGCGTTCGAAACTAGTTTAAGTAGCTGATATTAAAATAATAGCCGGTATAATTATCGCCACAAAAAGCTGGCGGTAATCATTTGCGAACGTGAACGACGTCGTGATACAGCGTTGTCGCGCTAGCAGTAAAATACACGCCGGATTATGTATTTCTTCGTTATGTAATGTTCTCGATTCGCCGAGCCAACAAACGCTATTTACTGTTAGGCTTTCCGCAAGAATGAAAATGATCCTTTTAATGAATAAAATACGAATTGCGAACGAGTTGACGGAAACGTAATGCGTCTCATTCAAGTTACTAATGGATAATTATATGAAAACTTGTGCAATTTAAGTTATTAGATCAAAAAGTTGCATTTGCGGTATGGTGTATTTTTACATTTCGTTTGTTTCTTTTATAATCTAGTATTTTAGCTACGATTTGATTTTTAATCTTTCGTTTCCTGTAATGGACTTGATATTAATTAGTTATGTTTGATTTAAACTATTTCTGGCTACATAACAGATTTAGAAAATATTTTATTTTTTAGCGTATTTCTATTTTCTTTTGAAGATATCTTCGGTAATTGGTAGATGATTATGTAAAGCTAGCTAAGGTGGCTGGCTTATTGTTTTCTGTTCTTGATTTTTGTGGTCTACAATATTATGTTCCATTATTTGGCAAGATTATTTCATAAATCAAATTCAAAGCAGTTCTAATAAAATTATTTCCTGCAATAAACCACGTAAATGTAATAGTGCATTTGTTCATGCATTTTAGGTTAGATATGTATGTATTTATATAAATCACTTCTGTGTTAGAATCAATATATTATCTTCTTAAGGGTGGTCGTTAAAAAAGACCTATTCTCAACGGACTGACAAGTTTATGACTAGGGTAATTTATGTGACATGCAACTAGACGTGACAAGGGCTTGATTTATTTAGTTATACGAACAAAACTGCATGTACACCTTTTTTTAACACAAGTTGCTTTCTAGCCGCTCCAGCGGTCACACAAACAAACGTAGAACTACGATATAGTATACGACAGCGTAGATGCATACACAACAGATCGGCTTTCGAGTCGCAGTTATACTGACGCTTATACCGAATTGTCCCGGCCGTGTTTATTTTGTGTAAACTTTTATGCGTCAGCCACTAGCTTTCAGCGTAATTTGCGTTGCTCTACTCATCATTTTATCAAATTACTATCAAATTAGCACAGCATTTTTTCTGTAATAAGTTAAAGTAATCTAATAACATTTTATTATGAATCCAGATGCCCGATTTAATAATTTCGTACCTACTAAAATTTACTTTAAATGCTAGCTTAAAAGATTTATGTAATAATAATAAATAATCAACTTTTACAGCCAAGAATTTGCACAGAAACAAATAAAAATAAATGTATATGTTCCGCTATATTAATAACATTTTATGTAATTATCACATCATGGAAAATAATGGCTCATAAATTTATTATTATCAACGAACCTTATTTTAAGCGGTAGACAGGTTTCCTTCCTACGCGTAAAAATATGCGAAAATTGGCGAATATCAAGGTCGATTTTGTTTGTTTTTTGCTGGAATTTATACGTTCATTGCACGTTTGCGATATGTGGTGGGTAGAGGAGAAGTTTGCGCGGAAATCAATAAAAATATTCCCGTACCAATATGACATAAATTTATCTCTTCTGTTGATATTAATTCGGTACAGATTATTTTTGGCACGCACAATTTATGTGCTAATTTCGGATTTGTATGCGCGAAATATAGTGATATAAATGACGGCGAATCGATAAAACCGCAAACTAGTAATTTGGACGAATTTAGTATACAGGATGTGCCAAATGTGTGGCCGTTTAACGTTTCCTTGAGTGCAGGATATAAAACGGAGTATTTTCAATGAAAGACATTAATGGAGCGCAAAAAATAAAATAGAATTACGGGCTCTGTACAGTATTTACTGTCTCTAACATATTAAACAACATTATTTTTCAACATAATCACCATGCGCTTGAAGGTACTTATTGCACCTATGTTCTAACATATTTACACCTCTTTCAAAGAACTCACGGTTTTGATTAGAGAAAAATTCTCATAGCGTCGTCATCCTTGTTAAATTTGGTTCGCCCAAGACTCTCTTTCAGTTTTGGAAATACACTACCGCTCATAAGTATTTGCCCACTCTTGGATTTTAGATTTTTGTATACAAAGAATGTATTTAGGAAATACATTCCAGTATTACTGAATAGTATGCTAATAATCAGTAAGATTCACTTAAATTCATTAAATAATATCGGTCTATTTACTTCTTTTATCTGTATAAGAGGTAACGTCGCCATAAAAGCGCAGGTAGTAGTGACAACACAGAGCGTATTTCTTGAAATTCCAGGAAAAATGTAACAGATGGTAATTTTACTATGAATCATGAAGCTACAATAAAGCCATTAGAAGTAATATTTTTAAATTACGGTCAGTTATCGTTCCATGTTGGTAGCGACAACATCCCTTAATGAATAGTGTTTATCATTTCGTTTAAAATTTTAAAACATGCCGAAAGGGAAAGAAATTAGTGTTGAAGCGCGTGGTTTATATAGCCACATAACTTAGCATACTCAATCGTCAAATCTAGGAAAATTACATTTTAACCATCTACTGTAGATTATTAACAAAAAATACAGTGAAGTGGCAGTTTTCTAATAATAGAAGTGTAGACCAAGGCGACACATCAGCTCAAAATATTGCAATCGCGGTGTCCAGCAAGCGAAATAGAAGAAAAACAGCTCCAGAAATCGCCGTAGAAGTCAATACTATACTTCGGAGGCCGATTAGCGTGCCCACGGTTAAACGCCATCTGCAAAACGGACGAATTGCGATGCGAAAGCCCTTGCTTCGCTAAATTAATAAGAAAAAAAGGTTACAGTGGGCACATAAACATCGAAATTGGACAGTAGAAGATTGTGGAGTATTGTGGACTGACGAATCTAAATTCGAGATTTTCGGTTTGCGAAGACGAGTGTTGAGGTGAACGTGCACTACAGTAATGCACAAGTCTTTACCGTCAAACACGGCGGTGGTTCGGTAATGATTTGAGGTTGTTTTGCTGGTACCTCCGCAGGCGATCTCTTAAAAATTCAAGGCACAATGAGATAAAAGCAATATAAACGCATCTTAGAGGAAAATGCAACACCGTCTGGTGTAAGAATTTTCGGTCAGAATTTTGTATTCCAACAAGACGATGACCCAAAACACACTTCAATATTATGTAAGCAATATTTTGAACAGTTGGAAGAGGAAGTGATACTAACGATCATGAAATGGCCACCCCAAAACCCGGACTTGAATCCCATCGAGTTATTATGCGAAGAACTCGATTGGGAAATAAGAAAAACTGCTCCAATTTCAGCAGATGACATGTGGAACAAACTGCAGACAGCATGGGAATAACTCCGGAAACATTGTTAACATTAATTGCAAGAATGCTCCGATTATGCGACGCAATCATTAAAAGTAAAGTAGGTCAAATAGACGAATCTAAAATTTAGGTCAAATAAATAATTTTAATTGTTAAAGTTGTATATTTGTGTATACTTATATACCGAATACATATTTTAATACTTCCATTTTAATATTTCCATTTAAATATTTAATGATTTACCCTGAAATCTGAGGCGTCCAAATACTTATGAGCGGTAGTGTAAATAGAAATCACTAAGAGCTAAGTCGGGTGAGTATAGTGAATCCTCCACCACCTTGAAACAGTCGAAACCTGCATTGTAAATTGCATTTAAGGACATGAGGCTTTTAGGAACTGGAGCATTGTCTTGATGAAAGAGAATACTACGCGACAACCTTCCTCTTCTTTTTTCTTTAATACAATGAAGAAACTGGTTAATTAATGTGGCGTAATATTGATTCGTGATTGCTTGGCTACGTTCCAGGCAATCAATTCATAAAATTCCCTTAGCATGCCAGAAATGGTAGTCATAATTTTATTCAGTGAGAGTTGATATCGCCATTCCTTGCTTTGCAGTTTAGACTCGGGATCGTGGTGAACCCACGTTTCATTAACTGTGAGAAACCAATCCAGAAAAATGTTTGGATTATTTTTAAACAATGTCAAATTCGCTTTTGAAGTGGTTTTTGCTCGGGCATTAACATTCTGGGTATCCATGTTGTAGACACCATATGAGCATCATCCCCAAGCACACCAACCATATCTTAATTTGTTGTGCCATTAAATCTTTCTTTTGTAGTTCAGTCTTGTTGCTGATGATGATAGCTTGGCTATCGAAACGTGCGTCTAGTACGAATTAAGTGTTGTGGCAAGGGTTTTAGTGAACTGTTTCACTTTCTTTTGTAGATATATAACAACAAGATGAAGCTAGTACATATTTCTCATATTTTAAATCTTTGGACAGCTAACTTAACGCAACTTGTTAACAAATGCAGTTATAAAAACCAATGATGATCGTTTGTTTGACAGATAAATAACTAATATGTTGTATGTTGTATGAAAACTTTACTTCAACGCCTACCGTGTTAGAGACAATAAATACTGCATAGCCCTCGTATGTATGTATTTAGTTAATCCATTCGCTAACACATTCTTTAAAAGATTCCATAGCTTGCTTAAAAGAACATGATTGCTTGTTCCAAATTATTAAACTACAACCGTTTTGTTTTAATATGACATTTGAATTGTCAGAATATGAGATATTCCTTTTAATTCTACCCTAACACATTGTTTCTCTATTTTAGCATACTCGCTTTAGACCTAATTTAGATTAGATTAGATGATTATCTAAATATACCATAATTGTTCCTATAATCAGAATTATATTTGCTTAGTATTTGCAGTAACAAAGTGTTTTAATGCTTTTTACTTTTTGAGAGTTGTTTAATAATCGATAAAACGATAAAGGTATTGCTAACTTCATAGGAAGGAGGCTCATTTCAATATGGCCATTTATAAAATTTCATAACATTTGTTTCCTTTAACGATTTTAAAGAATATCTAATCTTACCTTACATCCATCAGAAAACATTTGTTCAATTACCTGTAACAAGAGAAAATTATTAGTTATTTGTATAGTTTCCATTAGAGAATATCCATTATTTAAGTTTAGTAAATTTCCAAATTTGGGACAACCCTATAGCAATAACGAAGTTCAATTTTATTTAAAATATTGAAGTTGACATAAGATTACATTATGCATATAAATATACGAACAAAATTCAAGCTATAATATAATTGCAAACTAATGATGTCTATGAGTTATTTATTAATTTTTACGGCGGGCGTAAACTGGGTACCAAATTTATCGTGCACATGAAAAAATGCCTAGAAACAATAACCGAAAATGAATGCCAATATTGGTGGAATCATTCCTGGCAAAAACAATGTAGCAGAGAAAATAGCACTAACACACGGACATGTTTCTGCCTACCCTGCGTCATCAGCGTGGTTTTGAGCACAATTTTCTGCTACATACAATTGAGAGGCAAACGCAGCTAAAAGCAATCCATAAGACAACCTGCAATAAATTATGTCCTAGCTAATAGAAGGAGTCGTATAAAAATTATAATTAATATTTTTTTATATGTAGTAGTGATAATGAAAAATAATTGTGGAGCAATGAATGAAATGCAAATATAAAACAACGTAAATAATTTACAAAAATATTAAAGCGTAAGAGTAAAGGATGAAAAAAATGTTTTTGTGAAAATACTTGTAAAAAAACTGAGAATACTTATAGTTACAGATAAAATGTGTTAATTAGATAAAATATTGATACTTAAATTTGTAAAACATATTTCACCAGAACTAAAGAGATTACTTATTGTAACATCAATGTTAAAAATTATGAATTTAGTGTAAATGGGGACGCAACATAATCAAATGACGACCGGCGTTACAATAAAACGTAGAATAAAACCGGAGTTATTTTTCGCCAATGTGATTATATCTAAACACAAACATTTTTTTAGATAAGATATTCTAAAAAAATTGATGTTTGAGTATAATCACATTGGGGAAAAATATAGACTGATGAAAAGTTGCGTTTTACAGATCAGGTGTGGAATATTACTGCTGCAGCTGCCAAATCGCTTGAATTTATAATTCGTACATGTAAAGATTTCACTAACTTATATGCTATCAAATCAAATCAATGGGAAGAATAACGTTCTTCGCATTGATTTGAAGTAAACTTGAATATGTTGCTGTAATATAGTATTCATTACATGCGATACAAATCAACTCGGTCGAACGAATTCAGCACAAATTCCTAAATTTTTAGCCTTTTTGTGTTGACCACAATTAATTGTTAGAAATGGTATGGTATATCTTACTGACCGAAGATATGCGGAACTTATTAATGGGATTATTTTCTTATAGGATCGACGCTTCAGAGCGACTGTCAGAAGTAAACCTACTTGTTCCTCGACTGCACAATAGGACAGACCAACTACGTGCTATTCCTACAGTTAGGGCTAACATTCTATACAAGGCCCCGCTGGTGTATACTGTAATTTTCAATATTTACAACAACAACAATATTGGCTGTCAACCTCTGAACGAATAGGGTGTTCATTCGTTTAAATAATAAAGTTAAGTCCAGATAACGACGATCGTAGGGTAACACGGACAAATCCACTCTTCAGTTTATTTTCTTAATCTTGTAAATCGTAAAAATTAATGTAAAAGTCGTCTAAAACAAACATCATTTCATAAATTAAATCCTTGCCCGAATGTTATTAAGTATATCGTTGGTGTATTTCGTCATATTTATGTTGTTAGACAGAATTTAGACCTACCTTCTGTCAGCCGGTTGCGTTACTGCATGCATTTTTCTATGCTATTTCCATAAAAATTTAGACTAACTTAGAAAATTTCATCTTTTTCCCAAAAATCCCCTGAAAGAAATATTACAATACATACCGCATTAGTAAGTTCCGTAGTAAAGTGAGTCGCACGAATTGGAGACGCTCCTGGCACAAGCGACAACATTATTCGCTAGATGTATGGGTTCGCGCCTATAAATGAATCCTTACCTACCCTAGTATGTATTACCGGATGTCCCACTAAGAGTGAGGACCGGCGATATCTTAGAAACTACAATAGCTATAGTGATGGGAAAAAAACTTTCGTAACTAAAGTGGCAAAGGGAAATTTAATGAAAATATTTTTAAATTCCAAACATGAGTGGTAGGGGCCGATGGGCTGTTTTTATTATTATCTGGAAAAAGGGAAAGGATATCACTGCGCGGTTTTCGCCACTACTTTAGTCTGTCAAAACTCTTCAAACACAATATAAGAAAAGCATATTGTTGCATTTGAATTTTTAGAGATAATTGAGAAAAACTCGTACAGTTGGCAATAACGCCATCTAGTACATTTCTTGAACATTAGCGGGTGACATAAATTACGACATCTAAAACAACGTTGAATGCCCTTTCAAACAAGCCCACAGTTCTTTAATTCGGGTAAAAACTGCAGAAGTTATAGTAGGTTTAGTTTAACATGATTCGGCAACGCCTACTACACTTATTTTTCACAATATGACACAACGTCTTTAATAAAAGTGGTGCGTAATTAATTAAGCTTTATAATAAAGCATTTAAAATCATAGTTAATCCTGCAACTTTTACTGACTAATTTAAAATTTATTGTTGACCCTAGCAACTGCGCCCCACTAGCGGTCATGTTTGGAATTTAAAAATGTTGTCATTAAATTTCCCTTTGCCACCTTAGTTACGAAAATTTTTTTCCCATCACTATAGGTATTGTAGTTTCCATGATATCGCCGGTCCCTACTCTTAGCGTGACACACGGTATATATGCTGAGAAGAATTTTAATACTTTAAATTACGATATGCGGTATATTTATGCTTTTATATTGTGTATTATAGTTACATCATATTTTTGTATCTATTTTTATTCTCTTTGGGTTAGTTTAATAATAATAATAACGTTTATTGATTCAAGGTGTTAAATGACAATAGAATGTCAGTTGTTGAGCTAATAAATATTATTATTATTATTATTTAGTTATCATTATTTTCCCGAAAAGAAGCGAAACATGCTTATTAGATTTATGGCATCTGTTATGGTTTCCGAGAGAGCTTAAATATTGGCCCATCTTATACATTGTATCATTGCAAATTGTTTATTAAAATTACATGTTAACGACAACGATATACATACGTAATTTGAATACGTTGCGAGGTTTAGCGTAACAAAATCGTTGCAGCAATTCCGTTGGAGTAGAGATCGCTAAGCTTAACGCGCATATACTCGTTGATATACATACCCAGACCTTTCCGAACATACCTGTTAGTAATACGCCAGGATAATTGCGAGGGAGGCTGAGAAGCGAACGAACAAGTGAGAGAGCGAGACGGAGAAGGCGTAGCGGCGACGTTATTTATGCACACCACCGCCATGGCTTTCAGCATAATTGCCGATGGCGGGGTAAATTATCATTAGCGTGATGATAAGTTGGGCGCGATGGATCCATCTATCGGAAAATGTTTAGGTAATACGAACCTACGAATGTATTGAAATCATTAGCGCCGTTTGTTTTGCAAATGGGTATGCTGCATGCATACGCTCTTGGAACGTATGAGTATGTGAGAGCTGTATCGATAGACGTAAGCGAGAATTTAATTCCTGTATATTACAGGATCGCTAGTAGGTCGATTTCCGATTAACTAGCTGTGTATTCGTTTCTCATTTGGCCGAGGAACGGTAAATATCAGCGTACTATTGATGTTGATACGTTCGAATGTGGAAAAAACATTGTTTTTACTGCGATTTGCCATTAGAATTGACGTGTATTAAGTTTAAATGCTGCTAACTGTGGATTTTCCATGCTAAAAGTATTCGATTCGATACGAGAATATTTAAATTCGATTCCCGTTGTATTCCCAACAATTTCCGTTTTTTTTTTTTTTTTTTAGCGTGGTGATAGCCCAACGGGGTGTATAAACTTCTCAAACTTGTCATAACCTCAGTGTAAATTGTGTGTGTAAAGTGTTCCAATTGATATTACAAATTACAGGCTACATACATCTCAGTGGTTTATTGTACAAAAACGAAAGACACCATACGAAACAATATGTAATAGTTTGTTTTAATCTGTTGAAGCGATATGATTTTTGAATACTCTCATTTTACAAACACTAAAGATATCGGCACACTCTGCACCACACAAAATGTTTAATAAATTCCGAACATCTGACTCGGAAATTCATAGATGTCCGTTGTCAACCGTATGATGTGAGGAAAAGGTCTCTTATTCTAACACGTCTCGTTTCATCCCTACTCTGAAAACATATTTACAAATATCTTTAACGCCTACCCTGAACCTAAAGAAAATAAATATGCTGGCCTGAAGCAGAACGTAAATCATGTATACATTTTATCGTAACAAATTCATCAATATAGAGCGGCTTTCACGGATTTCTTCTCGGTTTAACAGATTTATATTATTTTTCATATAAACGGTATCATAAGCGTCCAATTCTTGCGACGAAGTTTACGTTCTTATTTGAGGTTTACTAATTTAATATTATGCCCGATTTCTTTTATGTATTATACTATTCGTTTGACTAATCAATTTTCCCACAGCGGTAATGTGCTATGTGTTTTTTGAACCTGGTGTTAATTGCCCGTTTCGTTTGTCCAATATAGACTTTTTTTCTGAGTGTATTTTGCGTGAAGCAAACGCTCATATCTTGTTCTCTAAAAATGTTATTTATAGATATAGATAAGATTAAAATGTAAACATTTTACAATATGTTTACTATGCAGAAACTGCTGGTGAAGTTGTCGAGGACTGTTTTTAGCCCAGTGAGGAAAATTCTACTTGCGTGCACCCAGAAATCGTATTCAAAAGTGTATTGTTCATGATGGCTACTACCTTGAAGATATCTTTTGATTATCACATTGCACAAACAAAATATTTTGTGTACTCTTTTTTGTCGTGTAACGAAATTCATTTTGCAGACACAGAAAAATCTCTTGATACAGGAAAGTAACTCAAGGAACAATGATGCTTATGAAATATAATGTCAATACGCTGAAGCATTTACCAATCGTATACTTTCGCTTTATCCATACATTATTAATAAAACGAAAATAGCTAGGTAGAACGAGTTGAGTTCAGTGCTACAAGCATTAAAATCGTAAACTTTTGCATTTGGGAAATGGAAGGTAAACAAAATTATCCATAATTCTACCATAACTTCTATTAATTAAGACATTTGACAACTCCTGTATACTGCTACATATGTATAGCGTGCTAAGTCCTGAAAGCAAACCAGAAATCATAGTTAAAAGACCTAAATATCGTACAGTAACACAAATGTTGCTTTTTTATGGTATAGGAGCCATATTTAGGATGGATGGTAACATGGAACTCTACAAAAATATATAAAAATACTTAAGGGCATAATTTTTTATACACATACATGAACAAAGAACATGTTTGCGGCACCATCACTCATAAACATTAAAAGTTGCTTAGTTGAAACTTCAAATTTGTTCAATGAGTTCAACACCACCTTTAAAATCTCATCGGCAGTACAATTTATAACTCTTTTGGAAGCAAGTAAGAAGGAGGGTGACGGTCGATGTGGTTCCATTGTACGTACCATTACATTAACTACAGAATGTTTTTGACGATCTGTTGTTTCGTCCACACACAACCACAAGTTTTTTATCTTTCAATTCCGTTTTCATTCTTTTTTCTATATGTTCACGAGCAAATGGCACTACATTTCGTATCGATGTCCGACTAGGTAATTTATAGTCCGCATATTTATTCCAGAAGGAGACAAATGCTTCTTTGTCCAGTAAACGAAACGATAGATTGCATAAAATAAGAGTGACACATAAATCAAATGTAAAGTTTTCTTGGTCTCGTATGCCACTTATTGCAGAAGAATGCTGTTTGCTTTCGATGTGACGTTGACAATGGTTTCTGGACCAACACATTAAAGGGATTTTACAAACTAGACGTTGAATTTTAGCGCCATCAAAAATTATGTCCGGCATGTCCACTATAAAGTTTTGAAGTGGTCGTTTTCGCAACGTACCTAACTGCGACATTTTTAAAGCAAACATAAGCGTACAAATACGAAATAAGTTACGATAGCTCACAAATACACAGAACTACTCGCATACAGCATCGATTTAGTACTGACGCTGTGAACGCGGGAAATAAATAATCGCCGACTCCGCACCACATATCTACTACACTGACTGTTAGCGCTGTTTGCCCAGACTACACATCAGTATGATATGTATAATAATTAATATTGAATACTTACAGTCGTGATAAACCTTCATAAATGATAAAATCATATTGTTAAATAATCGATGTGTTGGTTCCTGTTCTGACGAATATTTTTGTTTGACCTAGTGTTACGACCGGTTTCGGCGGTTGACTGTCACTTGATAGGAACCAACGCATCGATTACTTTACAACGAAACAAGGAAATAACACCAACGAAGAACATATTGTTAAAAGTTAAAAAGATGTTAAAATTGAAGTTGATGAAAGTTTGTTAGAGTTGAAATTGATCAAAGTTTAATGGAAGTAAAACAAAATAAAGCTAAAAAAGGAAAAGGAATTTAAGTAAAAATAATCAAAAGTGCACTAGCTGAACATTACAACACGTCAATTTGCAACAACTAGACATAGTGTAGTGTTCAGTCTAAACTTTACATCTGCAAACTTTTTATGTATCAAAAATCATCTCTCATGTTGCTCAATTATAAACCGGTTTTGAAACCTGTCGGTGTTAACTACGCTGAGTTTAATGCATGGCATAAAATATCTGCATGCCTATTTTGTTTCACAAATTAGAGTTTCAATGCATTTGCCTTTAAAACACTGTTATTAATTACTTTCCATCTCCTTGCATCTTAACAATTTGCTAATTGTAAATCCATTATATCTTCAGCAAATTGTATGGTATATCTCATCAAGAACTTCTTCGTTGATTTTGGTCGGCTGTTAATAGCTATAATTTGGGGGCGTTAAATTACTGCCTTAGGGATAAAAAATGGTAGTTGATTAAATTTTATTCTAGCTAGTTTTTCCTAGGTAAAATGTAAATTATTAAATGTGAAACATTCTGACGCAAGCTATTTAACAAAGTTACCAAGAGTATTTCAGTCGTGGTTGAAAAATTATACCTATTCTAGTTAATAACACCCATTTAACTAAATTATAGAGACTATTAAGAAAATTTGAAATACTGGCTATAATTTATGTGGGTTGTCACAGCAGTTCTGTTATTAGAATAACTTTTTTGTGTCAAGTATTTGTTTAGGAAGCAATTCTAATTAAGAAAGAGATTTGCATACGCATAATTTCGCGCAGATGCACAGAATACATGCAATTGAAATTGTGATTAAAGTTCCAAATGTGTTGGGATAATACATTAAAGCACGGTAGACCTATACATGTAAGGGTGGTTTAATGCACGAATTAAACCGTTTCGTATACATACGTGGCTAATGAGTGGTTAATGTAAATTTAACTGTAAATCGTACACGTTTTTATTGTGCGCCATTAAGCTTTGCACTTTTAAATGAGCATTACATACGGTATTATTTTGTAGTTAATACTCCGTCCGAAAATATGGTAGACATTTGAAATTTTTTTGAAAATTAATGAGACATTAGTAAAGAATTATAATTAAATATACTTAGTTGGAAATTCTGATGCTAGGCAAACAATTAATACATAGTTGGCTGCCGTCCGATTTTGTTTGTGTCAAAAACGTCAATAGAGTTAAAACGTCATTTCATGAAAATTAATTTTACACACGCTATGTTCACAAAATGGCAGATATTGTTATAAATAATGAAGTAAGCTGGTTGAAAAGGAATTCCAAGTTCAAGCAATTAACCGGTGAGCAACGGCATGGTATATTACAAAAATTGTTGCAGTTGAAAGAAGGCCAGAAGCTGAAGCATGGGAGTATAGATAAAGTTGCAGTGAAATTTGGGGTAACCCGTTTGTCCGTGTCTAGAATTTGGAAAGTGGCTCAAGAACAGTGCAATGACGGTAAAATTTGTGCTGATGTTACTTCAAAAAAGAAAGGTAAATGTGGACGGAAACGTAAAGATTATTCTGAACAGTTAACCAAAGTTAAAGACGCTTTTTTCAATCGTCGAGGGTCAATTCGTAGTCTGTTTTTGCTGTCGATATTCAATAGTCTACATTGTTCGACATTTAGAAACGAGGAAAGAAAATAAAGCGTATATCTTCTACTGTTAAACCTTTGTGAACAGATTAAAACAAGTTAGAGAGATTAAAGTTTTGTTGTCGAAAGTGAGACTGGATGGACGTTTTGAAGATTTGTACGATTATGTCCACATAGACGAAAAATGGTTTTATTTAACGCAAAACAAGCGCTCTTATTACATTATGATAGACGAAGAAGAATCCTACCGAAGTTGCAAGAGCAAACGTTTTATAACCAAAGTGATGTTTATGGCTGCTGTCGCCCGACCACGTTACTATTTACATCGAAAATAATTTTTTAATGGAAAAATTGGTATATGGCCTTTTGTTTATCAAGAACCGGCTAAGCGACACTCGAAAAATAGACCTAAAGGAACTTTGGTAAAAAAATGTGGAGTCCGTCAATTCAGCAGAATGTAGAAAAATTATTCTTGAGAACGTCATTCCGGCGATCAAGTTAAAGTTTCCCATAAGTCATAAGCAAAAACCGATATCTATACAACAGGATAATGCAAAACCTCATGCTTGCGACGACGATGAAGAACTTCTGGCTCATGGTTCTACAGATGGCTGGTCTATTCAGGTTAAATCACAACCACCAAACAGTTCCGATTTAAACGTTCTGGATCTTGGCTTTTTCAATTCCATACAATCTTTGCAACATAAAGCTTCGCCAAAAACAGTTGACGCATTGATCGAATGTGTTGAAAAAGCCTTTGACGATTTAGACAGAGAGACCCTTGACAATGTTTTTCCAACATTGCAGACCTGTATGGAATCAATTATGTTGGTTGAAGGAGGAAATTCGTATAAGATTCCCCACATCAATAAGGCAAAACTTCGGCGTGAAGAACGCTTACCTACCATCTAGTTTAGTGTGTTCCCAAGAAGCCGTAAACAAAGCTAGATCCCTCATTAATTAAATTTTGTTCATAATTATATTAAATAGTACACCAATTTAATAGGAGTATGTAATTGATTAAAA
Organism: Dynastes maya; assembly: GCA_029619315.2. Taxonomy (NCBI): domain Eukaryota; kingdom Metazoa; phylum Arthropoda; class Insecta; order Coleoptera; family Scarabaeidae; genus Dynastes; species Dynastes maya. Next base: position 16,287 of record JAROYE020000029.1, read on the forward strand.
TTGTAAATGTATACCATAAATTCGGGCAAAAATAAATTCCAAATGTATACCATATTTTCGGACGGAGGGAGTAACATTTTTTGCCTTCAAAAGAGTAAAGCCGTTTTCTGAACAACAACATTAATTTTAAATATAAACAACAAGTAAAAAAAATTTTAGAAAAAACTTTTTGTGAAAATAATAGTTTTATTTTTAATTGTTTATTTGATAGTTCTTTGAAATATAATAGAAGATAGTTATACACTTTGATTATTTGCTTAAGTGCACTTCTATGCGCCATATCTCCGATAGACTGTATGGGAACTAGAAGATATGTTGCCACAGCACGTGTATCATAAATGTTTGAGTAAAAGGCTTTGAAACATTTTGTAGTTTTGTCTGACGAGTAACACTTTCAACAATAAAGAAGCTCGCTGAAGTAAAAATGTAGTTTTTAAATCATAATTTACAGGAATATCTGTTTTTTAAACCGAAAACACTACGAATGCATGATTTTTGTATGCTCTTGGAGCGTCTACGGATATTTCTGAAAATATTACATCACATTGCAGCCGAGAGTGGACATAGGTGTAGTACGCATTAAGGCTAGTAGTTACACTACCGGCCATAATTATTTGCCCAGCTATATTTTTGGCTGCATGTGAATTGCGCCAATTTACCTGAGATAATTCGTAAACCGAAAGAGACAAGGATTATCGTGTAGGGTGATTTGCGCCAATTTACCCGAGAGTATACTAATAATATTAATAGTTTGCAAATGATAAATGAATGAGTTACTTATTATAACTAACCTGGGCAAATATGCGGTAACAGCTAGGGGTGTGGCGAGCGTATAAACGTTTACACATAAAATAGAAGGTATGAAATAAATTATACAACGTGCTGAAACACTTACCGTTTTAAAAGTCTTCAGTAAAATCACAAACTGGGTAACATCTGTTAAATATTTGAATCATTAGATATGTTTCCACAGCTGTTTCAGTCAAGTGAGTACGACGTGCGGAATAAATGCCGAAAACGACCGTTCGACATATAGGGATGTTATATTTGCTTATTTAAAATAATCTTTGAAACAACTTAATGCATCTTCACATGCACCTTCACAAATTTGCCTTAATATAAGAAAATCGGAGTCTTTCTCTAAAACACTTTCAAATTTTCGTATTACACACCAATTTGTTTCGCCTTCTACAGCGCATAACTGTGCGTGAACATCATTCACAATTTGAACAGAATCCACTAGCGACATCGAAACATTTTGTAATTTTTCTATTCCCTCCGCTAGTCCGAAGTATGTGTTGTGAATAGTTTGTAAATCTCTTTTAACCTGAGTATCTTAAAATATTTCCTGGCTTTTCTTGATTGGTGCAGCTTCTTTACTTGATCAAAATATTTGTTGTAGTAAAACGCAGCTTGCAACTATGTTCCCCAACGTATAACAATCGGCTGTGGTGGTTCAGGTAAATCAGGACAGTTTGTGAAATAGTCGGGTACGTTTCGGGGATTTTAGAAACACTGCCTTTGTACTAGCAATCAAGTGTAAAACATGTAGGAATCGTTTGTGCCGCAAGATTTAGAGTATGGATTTTACACGTTACATATAAGAAGTTACCACTATGTTCTTTAAGAGATCGGCCCAAAGAAAGCATGTTTGCGGCACCATCACTCATAAACATTAAAAGTTGCTTAGTTGAAACTTCAAATTTGTTCAATGAATTCATCATCACCTTTAAAATTTCATCGGCAGTACGAAACGAAATACAATTATCCTCCACTAATAAATATTTAATCTACTGCAGATAAGGATGACAATGCCCTATTTACCCGAACTAGAATTACGAATTTAGATTTAGTAGTTATTGTTCTTTTAAACAGTGAATATGGGAAAAGAATGGAATAGCGGAAAAGAGAAGAATGTTCGATCGATTTGTAATTGAATAAAGTCTATCAATTTCTTTGTTTTAAGAGTATTTTATTGAATGTAAAACTACAATTTTTCTTTCAGTTAGCACTTCCTTTATTTATGCGTATTTGGTGAGCAAATAATTATGGCCGGTCATGTACGTTGACAGTACCGGATATTATGCGTAAAGCATAATTAGACGAAGGTAAGTTTACATACGCTACATCATTTATTAATACCTTCAACAATCTCAGCAAGAACTTAACACGTTGCTCTTGCTGTACTTCTTCCGGTCATGTAACCGTTTTGCAAGTGGCTCAAGATATATTTCTGAAGGAGGGTGTAGATACTTTTAAATATTAGTCTTTCGAAGAGCGCGTCATGGGTCTATAATTTTTAAGATCACCTTTGTAGCCTTTTTTGTGAATTAATGTAACTATGGACTTCTTCAGTTTTTTAGAAAAAAAATTAAATTGTATAATGCTAAGGATTTTTTTCATTTAAATATGTCCGTCTATGTCGGATCTAAAGCAATATTTATTCATATTTATTTCATTTAGACACAATCAAAAATTTAAACAATAGGCAAAGATTGATTTCTATTTCGAGATCTAGTGGCTTAAAGTTTTAATAAAAAAATTAATTATAAAAATACTCCAGTTATATGTAATAACTAGAGCGGGCCAAGAGCGCCACGCGCCAGGTTCGCAATCAGGCTGCCGGGCGCATATATGTATGTAAACATAGGTAATTTAAATATGTAATTATTAGGACGAGGACCAAAACCACTGTCTATTACGTCGTGAAGACGCGCAAATATACACCTGCAGTTTGGGTGTTCGTTGATAAATAGGGCGTTGTTCACAGTGGGCCACTACAAAAAAAAAGTTCATTCATCGGCGGCTACGAACTAACAGCGCGCTTATTCATTTACGGATGACGCGCTCTATTCATCAACAAATGACGAGTCTGCAGATGTTACGTTTGCACCACTTCGTGGCATACTAGAAACAAGCGTCGGTGTGCTCGCTTTAGTGATTATGTCTAACGTAACTATTAAAAATAAACGGCCATTACCTACGAAAGTTAATAAATTTCTTAGTGAATTTGTGGATTTACACTACAATGGGAGTACAATTTTCTGTAAAGTTTGTAAAAAGAAACTACTGTGCTGGAGCAAACGTGATTGTGAAAGACATATAAATAGCGCACACCATAGAAATAAAAGAAATGGTGTGTCACAACAACGTCAATTTCAATTAGAATTGCTTTTAACGTTTATGGTATGTGGTCTACCACTTCGTATACTTGATAAAAAAGCATTTCGAAAATTCTGGGGTACATACAATACCGAGTGGATACTACATCTCGGACAGCGTTACGAGAGAATTCCACGAATACGTGAGGACATGAACATCGATTAAACGAATTAAAGATAACCACGTGTTCAGTCTAGATGAGACGACAGAATTGCCGAAAACACCATTCGAACATAATAGGGAGTATTATTCTATTTAAACAAATTTTGCAATTAATCATCTTAAGCACCTTCACAATGTATTAAGAAACAGTGCTATCTCTAAAACTCAAGTTTACGCCTTGTTGTTCTCAGGAAACGTTACAAAAATTTCAAAGGTCAACTCACTGTGTGCAGAGCGATGGGCGAAACAATTGTGTAAGTTTGCTTTCCCTCTAGTCAAGTATGTTGATGACTTTACAGTTTGTAAAGTCTGCTTTACATCTGGGATCAAATATTCTGGCTTTTTGGTGCATGCTATCTACATCAAAAAATTTTTTATAAAGTGCCTGAACTATGTTCCCCCACGTTAATGCTGGTATTCAGGTAACAACAGACAGTTTTGAACAGTCGGGGAACGTGGTTTAAAAACGCCTTTTATATCAATGCATTTACTAGGAAATCAAATCGTTTTTGCCAATTTGGCCTGCGACTTAAGCATATAGAATGTACACAGAAGAGATCGTCCCGAGCATTTGCGGCAACCATAAAAATCATAAACAATTAAAAGGGCTTAGTGAACTTCAAAATTTGCAAAATTCGATATCGTTTAGAATTTCAATCGGCAGTACGAAACGAATACATTATCCTCCACATAATAATATTAATCTATGCAATAAGGATGACAGTTTTAGTTAACCGAAATTACGAATTAGATTAGTAGTATTTTCTTAAAACAGGAATGGGAAACAGAATTAAGCAAAATGAGAGCATCGTTCCTGCAGTCTAGATTTTTAATTAATGTCTTATTTCGGTAGTTAGAACGTTTTTCGAATAAAATACAATTTTTTCGTCTAACATTTACAGCAATGTCACTTATTATGTCTATTTGTACAACAATTATCCGTCATGTACGTTGACAGTAGGATATTTATTAACATACTTACAAGGTATTTTACAACGTTACATCATTTATTAATACCTCAACAATTCACAAGAACTTAACACGTTTCTCGCTGTACTTCTTCACGTCATGTAACCGTTTTGCAATGCCATATTTCGAAGATTAATATTTAAATATTAGTCTTGAAGACGCATGGTTAAAAAGATCACCTTAGCCTTTTTGTGAATTAATGTATAATATTCTCTATTTTATGAAAAAATTATTTATTGCGTAGATTTTTTTTCATTTAACTTGTGTATTCATTTAGAATATTCAATATTCTTTAGACTCACAATACATTTAACAATAGCAAAGTGCTTTCTTATTCGGATTAGGGGTTGGATGCGCAAAATTTGCCGCGTTAGTAATAACTTCTTAATAATGTAATCGCATTTAATTGTTGTTTGTAATTTAATATTTATAATGACTTGTTTCAAATTTATAATAATCAACTTGTAGATTACCTTTAAAATTTCGCGGGCACGTGTCTTCAACAAGGGCCATGTATATCGATTTTTTCATTCATGTCATAGCTTCTCAGATGGACATTATGGATGGACGTTAAATATTTAATTCACAAGTTCGGTCTGTCTACTTTAACTCGTTGTAAGTTATAATTTAATTGTTACTATTTCTTTTAACATATACCTGTAAATTTGTAATTGTAGTATGATCCTAATGAAGCTTTAAAATAAAAGGCAAATATTGGTGAAATTTAAAAGAGTTAGATTTTCCTGAAACTTTGGTCGTCATTCCGACAGTTTTAACCACGTGTTGGGAATATTGTCCATAGAGAGAATCATTAAGCGAAATATCTAACGATCATAACTAAAAAGAAACGTTTCTAATAAGTTGAAGGATAGACGAATTGAAGTTCATTATAAACATATATAAGTTTTATCTTACATTGTAAACCTTAGTTTCCTCAACATAAATTATACGCTTCGCCACTGAAAATAAGTAATATTTAAACACATACTTTTCCATAAATGGAAGGTAATATGTTTTGTGATTACTTCAATTACAAGGTATATAAAATAACCATACGATTAACGTCGCAATATTCAATTATAAACAACGTTTTAAATTTTAACGATGAACTAACTGCAGCTGAAAGCTATCATTAAATTTAATTCAGTTTGATATGTAAGGAAATCGTAAACAACTCATGTTAATTAAAATTTACGTCAACAGTGCACTATCAGTGTGCATGCGCGGGTGGAAGATAATTACTGCCTTGAGCGATCTAGAGGAAAATTATTCGGGGAGAAATCGTGCACAACATGGAATTTGTAAATAACATTAAAGTATCGGCACATTCCCCACCACACAAGTTATTATTTAATTAATTCCGAAGAACTATTTCGGGAATTCTTGGATTCCCATAGTCAACCGTACGATCGAATTCGGTCATACGTCGCACGTAATTTGTGTGGTGCGGAGTGCGCCGATACTTTAATATTATTCACCATACTACCCTATAGTCCTTGTTATCATTATTATGGAATTTGTATATTGTGTATATAGTATATACTGAAATATCTTTCTCGGAGGTTTTTCTCAAATTTTGTTAAATTTTCTAATTCAATTCGAATAAACGATTCTCGTAGGTTCGGGGGTATCCCTAGATACCCTTACGGCAATTTTTGAATGAATTTCCAACTCAGTAAAATCAAATTAACGAATTTTAAGAATTGAAAAGTAACTAACCTTTAACTTTTGAACGATGCCAATGTATATAAACCCTCTGTTTATATACCCACCACAGGAAACTGCCTGCTCTGGATATTTAACCCTTTTTACTTCTAATAGACTTTAAATACACAAACGAACACTTATCTTTGGATTGGATTTAAGACACACTTTGATTCAACCAAGGCCGAATAAAGATTGATGAAAATGTATGGCGTCGTTCATCTTTCTTTTATTTTAAATCGCGAAAGACCGGCGACTGTTTTATTTCACGACCAATTTTGATAATCTAACCCAAATAGAAACTTTTCGAAGACTTTCGATCAAATGATATTAGCATACGAGAACGAATGCAGTAACTTAACCAGGAGGTTGTATGTTGATGATTCTGTGGTCCGAACTGTCACCAACGAGAAAATCCATTGCTATTTTACAGAAACCTTTCAGATAAAGATTTAGTTGATGAAATATTATTTGTTGTACTTTGCAATTTATGCTGTTGCTTATTCCAGACGATTTTTACATTAATTTGGACGAAATAAATGAATAGGAAAATTAACTAACGAGTAGATTTGTCCATGATACCCCACACTCGTCATTATCTGGACTTATATTTAAATTATAATGTCCTCGCTCCAAAGACGGTTGGCTGAGGGGGGATGGTAACGAAGAAATTTCCAATTTTCCCCGCAAGAGGGATATTCAGTTACCAACGAGTGGCCAGCCTGACATTTAGTCAGTACTGAAGTGACAACTGAGAGAAGTTGTTCTTGTCGTAGATACAACGTTGAACATAACAATACACAATGCAAGTTTGGGGTTTTCAAATGGACCATCCTGCATATTACTGACTTTTTGAATGGTTCTCCTCGATTTATGTCAACTTCCTTCAACATTTCGTCTACCTGTACTGCTTGGTTTTTGAGATAATTTGAGATCTTCGCAAAATTTCGATGTTTCTTTAGCGCTCGATATGTTAAACGCCTTACACGGTAAAATGGAGATTCAAATTTTATTGGATCGAATATTTCTAGGAGTTTTCAGTAGTATGTTAATAATTTTTTTGTCCACCAGATTCTACAAGATGGTTGTCGAAGTTGTTGCCAAGTTTGATTTAAGTTATTTCATTCCTGTATATTTTTCCAGAATCTGCCTAAAATACGTCCTTTTAGGTGCCGAAACGTTGCACTATAAAGTTTTGTTTCTCTTAAGATATTTATTAAAAATAATGGGAAAATAATGATAGCAATAATGATACCAAGGGTAAATGGGTCAGTTATTTTATGCATATAATTCCAAAAACCACTCCCAATTTTGTGATTCCCATTTTCCTGCATACGAATTGTAAAATTGTAACTGTAAATCTATACGTTATACGTTAAAAATTGAAAAAAACATGAATTGAACGTGACAAGTACTTCGATGGCCATCTTGTAGAATCTGATTGATACAAATAAAATTCGTATTACTGAAGACTAGTAGATACACCATCAGATAAATTTAAGTCACTACTATAACAGGTGAGGTGCTTAAGATACCGGGCGTTAATTAAAGAAACATCAGCATCTCGCAAAGATAGCGAATAATTATTAATTATCTTAATAACTAAGCAAGATAGGTTTAGCGAATGTTGAAGGACATTGGTTTTTTAAAATAATCTCGTTTTACTTTTATTTAGTGCATTTTAATGTAGTGCAAAAACTGGTTTAAAAATTCAAAGTAGATTACGACGTCGACATTTAATGAAGTTAAATGCCAGATGTACAGTTATTGCATAATTGTTCATTAACTTTATTAATAGTTGAGTAATTTTGATAAATGTTGAAGTAAATCTAAATAAGGGATTACATTTGTTTGCTTTCGAAAGAAAAAGTTGATGATGGCTAGACAATTACTATTATTAGAAAAAATTAAAATTGTACGACTTTCTGGAGGCAACGTCCGGAGTGAAAGAGAAGTAACTATAATATTTAATGGTAGACATCCAAATCGTACTCCCATTAGTAATAGCACGGTTTATAAAATTAACAAAATATTTAATGAAACTGGAGCAGTAATTAAACACATTTTAAGGAATAATGTACCAAGAAGAAATGGACAGGGTCAGACTGTGTTAGATTACTTTAGACATAGTTCAAATGCTAATCTAAGTTTGGCTAACTTAGATCTACACATGCCAAAGGCGGTGTCTTGAAAAGAGGAAAATGAAACCATTTAAACTGAAATTTCTACATAACACCTAGGGTTTTGATGGTGGATTCAAGGCGAGTACCTTACTGAGAGACATGTTTTAAATAATATCTGGTGATCAAGCTATTTTCACAACAAAATGGATAGTATCATCAAACATAGAATTGTGAAACGACGACTAAATGAAAATTTTTCAAATCGTTGGATAGGTCCAGGTAGCAAATTAATTGAATAGCCACTTAGATCGCCTGATCTGACGATACTAGATTTTGTTGTATGGGGTCTCCTAATTCAAAAAGTTTATAACACATGCAAGGAATCGAGTAGAACTTTGTGCAAGAATACGGCAAATGCTTTCTTACACATTCGGAAGCGACTCGATAAATGTATTGAGATAAACGGAGGATTGGTAGAAGGTAGAAAATTTTTTGTTTATTTAAACGTCGGCATAATCATGTCAATATACCGGGCTATAATTTTAACTACATTTATTAGCTTTTATAATATTATTAGTTAATAATATTATTTTTCTTAGTTATTTTGTGGTATTTAACAAGATTGGTTAGTTTTTAGTTGTCTTTTTTTATAAATTTTAATCCAACTTGATCAGTAAATGTTGTAAGGAGCGGATTTATGAAATAATACACGGTAAAATTTGAAAAATTATTCTCTAACTTTTTTGTTAATAAACATATTGGAATGAAATTTTGGCTAAAACAATTTTAGGACGTCAATTCAGTGGTGCAGTCAGATTTTTAATAAATTAATCGCTAATAAAATATTGCTATTTCTGAACTTGGAAAATAATCATAGTATGCCTTAAAAATTTAGATGAGCTTCCGAAATTTTGTGTGGAAATAGAATTTTTGATCCACTATGTATTTAAAAAAAAACGGTTTCATTTTAGTGTAAAATATAGGTTCTTCAGAGGTGTTTTCATTTCAAATTTTAATTATTTTTAATAATTATTCGAATTCTGGCATTTTGATCATTTGTACACAAGTTATTTTCAATAATTTACCTCTTAATAATATTTTTTTGTAAAAAAATACCCAATTTTATGTAGTTCCTTTCAAAATTGATTGTAAGTAGATTATTGAGGATAAAAAAGATTTGTGATTATCTTCTAACTTTATATTTCATTTGAAACATTTCAAATTAGGCGATCCTTCCAGGATCTTTCGATTAAGTCGGAGTATTCCGCTTTTCAAAATTCAAAATTAATTTTCAGCCTATTTAGATTCATATTTAGGCCTCAAAACAACCTTTTGCCAGAATTCTAATAATAATTAAAAATAATTCAAATTCTGTGAATATAAGATATTTATTGATTATTCAATTACAATAATAATAATTAATATTTAATGCAAGTGCGGGCACTTCACTCCAGAATTCCACTACAATATGTTACCTAGAACAGATTGCTTTAACTCATCAAAGGAAACCATCTTTAGCAAAATTGTTTATAGAAACAACCAAATTATTTCCTTCGCAATAGTATTGCCTAGTCAAGTTTAACTTATTGTTACAGAGGAGCTATGGTAGGAAGATCATCAAATGTATTTTATTACTAGAGCCCGGTAACTGGAGAGCAATCGCAGCGGCGGTGTGACTGTGTTTAGGTGGGCGGGGAGGGCTGGTCGATTATGACACGACACGACAAATCATCATCACTCAGTTCAGTTTAGCAGTGGATAGCGGATAAGACGTGTGATTTTATTGATATAGACGTAGTTATTAATTGTAGTTTTTAGTGAACATGTCGAAGGTTAAAAAACGATCCTTTCAAGACATAATAAATAAGTTTATTTCTGACTTTCCCGGTTTGTTTTACAACGGGAGTAAGATAGTTTGTAAAGTGTGCAAAATACATTTGACGTCAAATAAGAAGTGGAACTGTACAAGGCACGTAAATTCCGCACAGCATAGAAAACGAAAATTAGGCATGCCACCGAGAAGTGCATATTTTTTATGTAATTCTTATGTTGATAAACTGTAATTTGCCACTAGGCTTACTCGATAAACAACCGTTTAAGGACTTTTGGGACAAATACAATCCCGAGTTGCGGTTGCCAACGGAGAAAACGGCACGTAAGCATGTTGTATTTGTACGCGATCACGTGGAAAAGACAATGAAACTCATATTGAAAAAACAGTTTCTTTGGTTATGTGTTGACGACGCAACAGACTGTACTAGACCCTAGTAAACCTACATTACCACTGTTACTAGCTAGCCGAAGACTACAAGAGTGTACTGCTGCAGCAATTACGAAGGTAGTACTTAGTACGTTGGAAACATTTCAAATTTCAAAAGATAAAGTGTTGATGTTTATGAGCGATGGCGCAGCGATAATGCGTTCGGTAGGCCATTCTATTCTTGATCATGGTTGCGAGTGTTTACATGTTACGTGTAAAGTGTATGCTGTACATCTTGTGGCAGAAACCATTCGACAATGCTCTCCCGAGGTAGATGCATTAATAGCAAGCACAAAAAAAGTATTTTTGAAATCTCCCAAACGCCTACGATCATTTCACACTGAGTATTCGTCAACCACCGGAGCCAATTCTTACACGTTGGGCAACATGGTTGCAGGCAGCTTTTTATTATGCTGAACATTTCAAAATAGTAAAAGCTGTTGTTGCACAATTCAATCCTGCCGAAGCTGCAGCTATTAAGGAGAGCCAGTCGAAATTTCAAGATATTTCCGTTGAAACAGATTTAAAAAATAATCGTAGCTACTATAAAGGATTAGCTGACGCAATAGACCAATTACAAAATAGATCGTTATCATTATTGGGATCTCTGCAAATTATGAACGGAGTGCATACACAGTCACTGACTATACATGACGCAAAATATAATCGCGTTTTAGAAAAGTTCGAGAGTGTGCTACAGAAAGATCCCGATTTTAGCACACTGAAACAAATTTGTGACGGTGTATCGAATAATCCACTAAGTACAAAAAGTATTTTAATCATGCATGTATAACATCGGTAGATGTTGAACGCTGTTTTTCAAAATATAAACTCATTTTCTCACCGCGGCGAACATCGCTCACTGAAACACATCTACTGTTCCGTAGCCAAGGCTGCTTAAAAGGGTACTACAGATTGTAAAATGTTAAAAGCATTTGACCGAATAGTCCGAATATTGTCGCTGTCTTGAAATCTACAAATATAGACAATGTAATCAAATTGAAATAAAAAATGCTATATTATCTTTGATAAAAAAACTGCTTTTTAATCAATATGTTACAATAATTTAGCTTGATTAAAATATACAAACTATCCAAAAATTTTGTGTTGAGGGATAATTAAATTTCTAGGCATTGTATTTTAAATCATGATAAATATTCAGTGACGCTTAACACATCATTTAACATATGTATGGGTACATCAGAAGGGAAAACGGACACACGGGAAGTGCCATCGTTAACATCACTAATAGAATTTACAATCAACACCACTTTCACGTCGAACTCGTTCTACCGCTTAAAAAATACTGCAACAAATTTGCCTCTACACACCGCGTTGTACGGCAACAGGTGATCGACCGATATATGGTGATAATAGACACGTAATCGTGGCCTATCACTTCGACGTTTAACGCTGAGTAAATAGTAACAGTAAAAGAGTCAACATGTTTAGTTTAAGTAGTTCAAGAAAATATTTGTTGGGACGATCTTTCTAGTTTATCTTTTACGTGTCAAGGGAAATTTTTCTATTTACTGTTTATGTGCGCATGTAGGTAAACGTTACGTATACAGCGTGTCCACCTAGTACGTGGCGAGAAGATAATTCTGCATAACATAAAATTATACTCAAGTTTTCTTGGTAGTGACAGCTTCGTTTGAAACAAATTATGAAATAAATTAAACTAAAACCCAACTTTACGTTTCGAGAACAAAAAGGAAAATATTTTAATTTCTTTCTATTCTATTTCTAAAATTATTCTCTCATAACTTTTTTATTAATAAACATATTTGATTGAAATTTTGGCTAAAAGCATTTTAGGACGTTCTGATTTCAATGGTGTAAGATTTTTAATAAAAAAATTGTAAAACCATAAAATGTAGCTATTTTAGGACTTGAAAAATAATCGTAGTATACCTCGAGAAAAGTGTCACTGGTATCGAACAGTACACAAAATCTCAATCAATAAGCATAAAAGAATTGACAATATATAACATTTTTATTTAGAAATTCTTTAGAATAGGTACAGACTAATGAAGATTTTTTCGAATTTCAATTTTGAGCATTTAAATCAAATTTTCGATGTTTTAACTTGACAGGTATTTCCACAAATAAAGAATAAAGAAAATGTACTAGCGTTCTCCACGATGGGGAAGAGAATATTAAGGCTGCTAAAATAATAATATATCAATTTGTCTTGATAGATAAGTTAGTTACATTCTACCTGTCTTATTCTAGCATAGTGCAAGACAACAAGCAACGGATGAGTTTTTACTGCGGCTGTTGATAAAACTCGAATTTTTCCGAATTCAAAATATAGAATTTTTAGTCTAATTGAATTCGAATTTCGAATTTAATATCTGAATTTAGAATTTAACATTCGACTACAAAGTTCGAATTTAAATCTCGAATTTCGAATGTTAAGTTCTAAATTCGAATGTTAAATTCGAATTCAAATTCGACTTCGAATTTTATAGTAGGAGTAGTACTTTTTTCCATTTTTTTTTATTCTGCATCTATTATGGATGCAGAAATTTAACAATGATTGCTTTGTTTACACTACCACCTCGTCCAACACGATAACAGATGCTTATGTCTTGACTTCTGATATCTATTTGCATTTTATCCCGCATTAAAGAAGTTACAATGACAATTAGATCTTCATTATCCTTTTGAATACTTACAGATATTCTTATATGGGAGCGGCGTGTATATTGTTTCTCTTTATCTATCTGTGGGCGTAACATAGCGTTCCGTTTGTTTTCTAGATCTCCGTAGACTCAACTTTTTCTTGTATGACAGATTGAATATCCACACGCTTTACTAGTACGGATAGATACTCATCATCATTGAATATATCCTTAATTGCATCTTTGATCAATGAGCGAAACTCATCTTTCTGATCCTTGGTGAAGGGCATTGTGTATGTTGTTGAGATTACCCACTAGTAAGCAAAATAGTGCAAGGAATAGTAGGTTAAACTTATAATTTACATTTACTTGTTGTTTTGAAAAACCGGTTTTAAAACGACATTACAACTTCCAGTTACATAGCATTAATGGAATTGTTGTTATTAGTTGAAGATTTTCTTTGAAGATTTGTTAACCAATCATCTGCAAGAGTTTTACTATTGTCATATCATTTAATTGTTTCTTCAAATATTAGGTATGGTGTTACCTTTTTGAGAAAGTCTCAGTGGGATACCTTTGTTGCAAGAGCACAAAGTTATTAGTAATAACAATGTAATTAGCAGAGTTTGTGTTAATAAAAAAGACTTTTCGTGTGCCATTTTAAACAATTATTTGCAAGGAATTATTTATTAATTACAGATTTAGGAAATATGTTCGCAAAGTGTAAGCCCTCCTTGGGAACAATAATATTGACTTTGAAAGATAAAAGCTAGTTCAGCAAAATCATTTAGCATGGGATTTATATAAAAAGGAAATTGCTTTCGTATTGACATTCCAATAATTTTCTTTCATTAAATATCAAATACTTGTCAACACTTTCCTATGACTATCATACTTACTGGCAGCAACAATTAACAACTTTATTGTTGATAGGGGGGTAGAATATAGAGGCTTATTATTGCAAAATAAATATTCTGTATTTGTTGGAACTTGGAGCGTACTCTATTTGGAAGTACGCAAATGTATCCGCACCTTGGAAAGCAATTTAATTTTATTTTGACTGCAATGGATCAGAATGGATTCTTTCATTATTGGTAAAATCATTAATTCTATCTTACAAAAAATGATTCCCGATATATTTTTGAAAACATATTTTTTCTAGTAAGGAATTGTTAAAATGTTTTGATTCCCTTATTATTGGATAATATAACAAGATTCAGTTACTACTTGATATTTTGATGAATTTAATTTGCTGAATATGAAAATGAAAATTTTATCATGGATCAAACGAAGGGCTCTTTCTAAAATCGAAATATACAAGTGTGTACGCGCCTTGAAAGATAATTTTTAATTTTATTTCTGATCAGATGCATTTCTTTAGGAATTAACATGATTTATTAATAGTTTTTCATGCAATTAATTTTTATATTTAAAATTATCAAAAAAAAATATTACTTTTTAGATAGAGATGTACAACACTACTAATCAAGGGTGAGCAGTGAACGATAGAAATCACACAGTCTGTTTCACATCCAAAGGAACATCTTCTAATAATTGTGGCAAAGTGTGTTGCGATAAATACGGGATTTTCGATTCAACTGTCTTGAGTAGTACATTGGATCACGCTAGAACACCTGCTTTACGTGAAATGATAAGTGAAAATTGCAACATGCTCATTGATCAAAGATGCAATTAAGGATAATATATTCAATGATGAAGAGTATCTATCGGTACTAGTAAAGCCTGTGGATATTCAATCTGGCATACAAGAAATTTACCATCTAGAAAAAAAACGGAACGCTATGTTATGCTCACAGATAGATAAATAGGAACAATATACACGTCATTCCAATATAAGAATATCTGGAATTATTCAAAAGGATAATGAAGATCTAATTGCCATTGTTGTTTCTTTCTGTTTACATTTTCATCTAAAATCTAGTAAGTTCATTCATTCTAATAATGTCAGTGTAAGTTTACCATCTTGGAACATAGTCTTCAATGCATATTTTGTTTTATATCAAACATAGGGGTGAAGTAGATAATAGGACGATTGAGTTAGGGAAATAAAACCGAAAGTAAATAGCAAATTCAAGAAAGGTAGACAGACCGGTTAGGTAGGTAGACAGGTGAGACAGGTAGACAGACAGGTTAGAGAGGCAGGTGATACAGCTTTATCTAGTCAGGGAGCTGTCTAACTTGTCTAAAATTTGCTATTTACTTCCGGTTTTTTCCAGGCTCAACCGTTCTATTACCCACTGGGTGACCCAGGTGCTATGGTAATATAAAAATAAAATAAATAAGCTTTATATTTTTCCGGTGTTGGACAAAAGCCAATGCGGTCACAATAATACCTGCTGAATACATTAATCCCCAAAAGGGACTGGGACAGAAGACCACAAACTAAGGATTAGGATTATCGGCACTAATTATTTGATAAAAGTATTTAATTCTTTTATCTATGCTTCCGAGAACTAATCATTTCGTTATTCCTTTAACCGAATAATAAAAGGTATTATTCTATTATGCGGTATTCTTTTAAACGGAAATATTTGTTATATGCTTAATGGGATTTCACTGTATATATACCGCGTTAGTAAGTTCCGTAGTAAAGTGAACCGCTAAAATATATGGACAGTGTTACAACGTTTGCCCACTATGAAAGTATAAGGTGGGGAGGGCGCGAAGCGAATCAAGGACGCTGCTAGCACAAGCGGCAACATTATTCGCGATATGTATGGGACTCGCGCTTATAAATGAATCATTACCAACCCTAGTATACCTAATTTTCGTACTTGCAGGTCAGTTGTTATCCTGATTCAAAATGGAAACAATACTAAGTCAAAAAGGCTCAGTTTTGTTAGTGCACAATAATTATACTCATAGAAAAGTTCGGAAGTATAAAATGGGACGTTTGTATAGAAGTACGAAAAGAACTTGTTCTAGTACAATCATAGTTGATGCGGGAAGAAACTTTGTTGTAAAAGAAAATTCATCGCATAACCATGAAGCCCTTAGTTTGGAAATTAAGGTAAGTGTTTATGCACTGCCCATAAACACTTTCCACCTTAATTTCCAAACTAACGGCTTCATAGTAGTGCGATGAATTTTCTTGTGCTACATGGCAAATATTTTGGCCTTAACTTACATTGCTTTTTACGTTTTAGAAAATTCAAAATGGTATTAAACGCAAAGCTCTCAATGATCTAAACGAACAACCATCAAGAATAATCATTGCCGAAATTTCACCGATAGAAAATGACGCAATAACAACAACAGACGTTGGAAATATGCGAAAACTCGTTTATAGAGCGAGATCTGTTCTGCCGACATTGCCAAGATCGATGGAAGATATCCATGATGCGTTTAAATCGTTCGCTTAACAAATAAATCTGAAAATTTTATTTTAACCAATGATAAATCCAAAAATATCATAATTTTCTCGTGTAAGACTAACTTAGAATATTTGTGTAAACAATCAAAAATTTACATGGATGGCACTTTTACGTATTGTGCAAAATTTTTGAAACAATTATTTAGTATACAGTACCGTGCACAATTTGGTATTTTGACTGTAACTTCCCTCAAACCCAACGGATCTCGGTGAAATTTTTACCGCGTATACAACTCGAATGTGTCATGTATATTGGTGTGAACAAAGACAGTGTTACAATTTTTTTATATTATTTTTTTAATTTTTTTTGTTTTTACTGTTATTGTGCTCTTTCTCTATACTGACCTGCAATTGATAAATATGCTGTAGTTTTTTGAAACAAATTCAAAAAAGCTTGCGGACCATGGCGCAATCACGTGGATCATGTTCGCTGATCATAACGACTATGGAGGCTATTCTGCGAGGTCGACGAATGGGAAGGACTCACGCCGAGCTATCGCAGCAATTCCAAGTTTGTGTTTCTACCGTAATCACGGTTATTGCTCGAACTAAACCTCGCGGAGGCATAATAAAGCGAAAATCTCCTGGAAGACCAAGAAAAATGGATTCTTTGATTGATGGGAATATCTTACGGACGTCCCGGACGAATCCACGCTTCACTGCCCGTCAAATTTATGAAGAAATTATTGGTCCTGGAATGCCAAATCATTCTGTGCATACAGTAAAGCGTCGCCTGGGGGAGGGAGGACTAAATGGCCGTCGTCCTGTAAAAAAGCCTTCAATTTCTGCCAAGAACAAGAAGGCCAGAGTGCGATGGGCCAAGGAACACCTCAACTGGACCCGCACTCAATGGGAATCTTTTAAATGGAGCGATGAAGGCAAGTATCTTCTGTTTGGAACGGACGGCGTAACTTGGATACGATGCTACATAAACATTAGATATGAGCCTTAGTACCAACTACTGACTGTAAAGCACGGCGGAGGATCCTGTATGGTCTGGGGATGTTTTAGCGCGCTTTCTATGGGACCTCTTTATTGGATCCAGACCAATATGAATAGATTCATGTACAAAGACATTCTTGAGAACCAGATGCTTTTATTTGCATGAAGAATTCACGGACGTGGCTTCATCTATCAGGACGATAATTATCCGAAACATCAATCAAGGCTAGTCTGCGACTGGTTCGCTCAGAAAAGAGAAGAGAAAAGAACAGGTCTGCAATGAACTGGAGGGAAGGCTTATCGGTAAAAAAGCCACAAATGTAGCTGAAAAATTTGCCCAATTAGAGGAAGAATGGAAGAAAATCGACCCTGTTTTCATTGCTAAACTAATAGACAGTCTACCCCGCATGTGTCAAGCTGTTATCGACGCAAATGGTGCTGCCACCGAATATTAGGTCTATTGTGTAATATTCATTCGCATTTAGTGTGTCTCAGTCGTCTTCTCTATTGTTATGAGTAGTTAGATTTATTCGTCAGATTTTCTGATTTGAGAAAATTCAAAAATGTTGCTATTTTGTTAAAGAAAAATAAGTTTTTATCTAAATTAAAAAGAAGTGTATTCTTGTTCTGTACACGTGGTAAAAATTTCGCCGTGATTCGTTGGGTTTGAGGAATGTTACGGTCAAAAAACCAAATTGTGGTATCTTTTTGCACGGTACTGTACATACCGTAGAAAATGGCCATTATATCCCGTTAGTATATATTTTGCTGCCAGACAAGAAAGCAAACACTTATTTGAATGCGTTTGTTCTTTTAATTTCATGTTTGCAAAATTTATGTTTACATTTTAACTCATTATAAGTTGTTTCCGATTTTGAATTAGCCATCCACCGTGCAGTTAAAACTATGTGGCCTAGCATAGTTGTTAATGATTTTATGCCTGATTTGCCATAAGATGGACGCGTTATTAAATATGGCGATTATTTAACTAAAAATTATATAGATGACGATTGTACTTTTCTACCAAATATGTGGGCATCTTGCACTGGAAGCTCACAAAGGAGCACGAACGCTTGCGAGTCGTTCCATTCAAAATTTAATTCTAGTTTTTATTCTGCACATCCTCTTATTCTCAAATGTATTCATGTACTAAAAGAGTTTCAAATTATGACGTATATTAAAATTAATAGTTTGCATTTAGAAAGGAATATTTCCAACTCAAAATATGTAAAACGTTTAAATTACTTAATATGATTACTTTGTACAAAAGCTAACAAATAACTAGATATAATTTTGTGTACTTTTGGACGATCGCTTTCAGCTTACCTTGTGCCCTGATGTCCTCCAGATTATTCATCTGTAATTAGCAAACTGACCACTGTGCGCTGTCGTTCCCTGTCCCATTTTTCAATTCTTACACTATATCATAACTTGCTAATAGCACACAAGAATTACATTTTTTGTTTTTAGGATTCCGAAATTACAAGAATTCGAATATTTCAATTTAAAAAATTTCGAAATTGATAGCATTAATTTTTACCATGTACAGTACCGTTCATGGAAGTTCGGGCAAGCTGACGAATTATATTAACTGTTTAGGAAAACATTTTAAAATTATATAATACACATTTCTGTGAGGATTAAAACTAACCTTTTCTGGAAGCCTTTTACCAATTTCCAGGTAGTATTTGTCTATTATAGGACCGTTATCATAAAATATATAATTATGTTGGAAATACCCAATAATTACAGTGACAATAAAGCTTTATAATAATCGCTAGGAGGGTTAGCTGATTTACTCGTGTTACCTGGAAATATTCGTATACCCTTTATAAAGTATAACATTTGTAAACGCAGTAGTTCTGAAGAGATTGTTATTGTGAAAGTATCTGTGGTTGTGCAAGTGAAAAATAAAATAATTTCGGTTTGACTGCTTAAAATGGCCCGTGGAAAGCCTCTAGCTGTTTCAAAACGATCTGCTATTATTACCTTGCATCAGGAAGGGTACGCAGAAAGGCGGATTGCGGATAAATTAAAAATAAAAAAATCTACAGTACATGATACTATAGTTCGATTTAAGGCAACCGGTGACGTGCAAGATCGTAATCGGCCAGGACCGTCAAGAAAAATGACTCCTGCAGAAGATTTACGAATAAAAATAATTAGTAAGCGCAATAGAAGACAAACAGCATCACAAATTGCTGCAGAATTCAATAATGAGCGAGATTCCAAAGTTTCTGTGAGTACTGTAAAACGTCGGCTGAAAGAGGCTGGGTTGCATGGGCGAGTGGTTTGTCGAAAACCGTTACTCCGAAGAGGAAATAGGCTAAAACGACTAAAATGGGCACAAGCTCATAGAGATTGGACAGTGGACGATTTTAAAAACGTTTTGTGGACTGACGAATTCAAGATTGAGGTTTTTGGAAATAGACGGAGAGTTTTCGTACGCAGATCAAGAGGGGAAAGAATGTTACGGGAGTGTATACTTTCTACGGTGAAGCATGGAGGCGAATCTGTAATGGTTTGGGGTTGTTTTTCCTTAATCGGAACAGGGGACTTGCTCAAAATCGAGGGCATAATGAAAAAAGAAGAATATCGGAAAATCCTGGAGGAAAATGCCATACCGTCAGGAATCCGATTAATTGGTCGTGGATTTGAATTTATGCAGGACAATGACTCCAAACATAAATCTAAATTGTGCACAGATTACCTGCAGCAAGAAGAAAATTAAAGAACCCTAAAAATTATAGAATGGTCGCCACAGATCCCCGATCTGAACCCGATAGAGTTGTTATGGGAAGAATTAGACCGATGTGTTAGGAAAGTGTCCAGAATCGAAGGAACATTTGTGGACCATTCTCTAGGAGGTATGGACAAGCTTGCCCAATGAAACATTAGCAAAATTAGTGAATCGGATGCCGAGAATAGTGGCAGCAGTCCTAAAGGCAAAAGGTGGATTTTTCGATGAAAATCGGATTTAAATTATTTGCATTACATTTTCTTTTTCTTTTTAATAAATTTGTGTTTGAAAATATGTAAAATCATGTAAGTATTAAATGGCCACTTAATATTTCTCTTATTTTCTTTGACTTCCGTACATTTTTTTGCTTGCCCGGACTTCCATGAACGGTAGTGTATGTACTTACTTGGGACCAACGTATGGGGGTTAGAACATTTGAAGTTCCTCCGACAAGTGAAGAACAGAAAAAATCTGTCGAATTGTTTATTTCTGTAGGAAAATTACAATACTATTTGAAATTGAGACAAACAAATATATGCAAAACAAAAAAAATTCTAGCAAAAGATACATCTTCAAGGCAAGCAATTTTAAATCAAGAAAAAACTGTCAGTATATCAAAATAATCCTAATAACAAACGAAATAGGTGGGTACCAAAAGCCGTTGTGGCAAGGAATGCTTGAACTTAATATATCTAGATCTAAGTAGAGACTGGGTTGAATAAACTGGGGCAGTTGGCGTATACACGTTATTTGGAGCAGCACCCTTGCTAAGTTATGTGGATTATTTGGTTACGAGCCAAATGGAGTCCAGTAACCTCTTGACTACCTTGAACTACACACATCGGAATATCATTAATGTCTATTAGAAGGTTTTTGTTTCTTTATTCTATATATAATCACTTAGATTTTGTCTAAATTATTTACGGAAAGTGACACACCCATCAAATATATAATTCAATCACCACCGACACCTTTCATAAATTAACTTTCTTTCAACACCCGCAATTAACATTTTGATCGGCGATTTTGCAAACCATCAAACGTAACTTTCCCATAGAAAGCGTCAGTGCATTTCACAATTTATTAGTATAGCTGTTGTAATACATTCATAAGTATGTGGAAAGAAAAAAAACTTGACTGATAGCATGTTAGGTCATTTAACTTCCGAAAACGAATTCCCTTCTTTACAATCGCACTTTCTCCTCATTCTCCCAGCACCGGACGGAATCCAAAGAAAAATTAATCGGGCTGCCGCATATTTTAACGCTCACAATCGATAGATTCAATTACCGTGAAATAATTATTTCTGGCTAAACGATATCGTTGTCTTCGGTGTTTTAGAATACGAGCAGAGCGCGTGCTACCTTATTTAACGGCGAAATATTTAAAATCACTGGAGTGCATCGATCGGTATAAATATTTATAGCGCGATTAATAACAACAATGTTCGCTAGCAATTTAGCAGGCGTTGAAATGTTAAACGCCAGTGAAGATAATTATTAAAGGCGAGTATGCTAACGATGTCCAACGTACAAAAAAAATATATAGTTGTTTGCATTTCACCTGGTACTAATTTGTTTGATAAGCGGGTGTTGTGAGGTCTTTGTAAACGTTCACTATTATTATTGACTGAACTGCCCAGCTAGTATTTGTGTTTTAATATGGATACACATATGGTCACAGACTTTTGGCGCCTATTTGATCAATAATATGCTATTACGGAGTATATTGTAATGATAAATGTTAAAATTAAAGAATGAAATGAGTCTCAGGGTTAACGTTCTTGATAACTATGTTTTGTGGGATCTACTTAATTATTTTCTTTGCTAATCGAAAAAGAATAGGAAAATGAAACAATTTTTAGCGTTCGAAGGAGGCAATAAGTTTTTATTTAGAATTTAGAATAATTACACTGTACTAGTTGCAAAATGCAACAAGCTGAATCCAATGTTGCCAACCGTTTTTAAAAGTTAGCTCGCGTTTTCGAGCAATTTCAATTTAAAAATTTTAGACCAAGAGAACCTTCTGGAACATTCTGGAATTTTTTGGAAAATCTGATCAATGGCCAAAGAGCTTTTTGGAACCTTCGTGAACCTTCTAGAAACTTCCATCCCCGCTACTGCCACTTAGTCGAACGGGTATACAAGCCGCGCTGTTAGCCGCTGAGAGTTCGGTCTGTTTTCAGAAGTCAAAGTGCTAACATCTAAATACGAAAGCTACATGTGCTTGTGGAATACCCGTTTTGTCGGCGACCAATATAACGAACGGAATTGGCCTTTACGTGAGGAATTTTGATTGCGAGAAAACAACATTGAGGTTCCACTTGTGCCGATCGAAAAGGTTTTGTTGCCACCGCTCCACATCAATCTAGTAATTGTAAAAAATTTAATAAAAGCATTGTGAACCAAGGAGGAAATACATTCAACGAATTGTGTCGTATTTTTCCACGGTTAAGTGGGATGAAAATAAAACGAGGTAGATGTCTGGAATCTGTATGTTGATCTATTGAAATTAAATTTTGTATTACAGGAATATTTAATTGACCGGACATTCGTCGTTTGATGAGGGACAAATGATTTGAAAATGCACTCATTGATATGGAGCTTGTGGCATGGGATTGTCTGAAAACGGCTATTGACAATGTTCTCGGAATTCATCGATCCGAAAATTGGCGTATACTAATTGAAGACATGATCACTGCTTTTCAGTGTTTAAATGTTCGAATATCATTAAAAATTCATCTTTTGCATTCCCATGTAGAATAATTCGTCGAACAATTACCAAACGAATCTGATGAGCATGGCGAGCGTTTTCATCAAGTGACGGCGAGGCTCGAACATTGGTACAGCGGCAAAACCTACATGCTCTTTTGGGTGACATTTGTTGGAATTTACAAGAAGAACATGCTGATACAGAAGAATCGAGGCAAACAGAGAGTGAAGAATTAAAAAAAATTAAGAAAAATGTTTTTTTTTTGAAAAAAAAAACGATGAAAAATCGACAGAATGGATCCATTTTTTTTCAAATAGTTTCTATTCGATGTGTATTCGTCGTTACGTCTATTCGATCGATTTCCATCGATTTAAATTTAATGAACGGTCAAAAAATAATAAAAATTACGTTTTTTGGGGTCTTTGGGCCCAAAATTTTTAAATTGAAATTGCTCGAAAACCCGAGCTAGCTTTTAAAAACGGTTAACGCCATATTGGATTCAGTATACTCGAATTAGCCCAGTCTCTAATTCGAGCACAGCGTTATTATTTCTTTTAAACAGAATATGAATTTTGAAACAAAGAAATTATCGTAATCCCTAACCGACAGCTATTTGAATTTTAATTTATT
The DNA here is from genome assembly GCA_029619315.2 of Dynastes maya. Taxonomy (NCBI): domain Eukaryota; kingdom Metazoa; phylum Arthropoda; class Insecta; order Coleoptera; family Scarabaeidae; genus Dynastes; species Dynastes maya. The sequence continues at coordinate 39,712 of JAROYE020000029.1, forward strand.
TATTTGAAATTTTTAAGTTTTCAACATAATTTATTAAATTGAATTTTCTCTTTGTATTAGATTATTTGGCCAAATACTAAATTTCGGTACCTGCATACTAATGTTCTTCGCAGAATAGCAGTACTTCGATGTCTGTTCTTGATATCTTCTGCTTGTAGCAGCAACCGATTTTACAACCAAGTTTCTCCCTCTTCGGATCTTGCTTCGTGGGTTACAATTTTCAAATTTAAATGTCGAAATGGATTTATTTATTGTTCTTCAGTTTTTTATATAAATAGTTTCACAAAATTATCGATGAATTTTGAAAATTATTTTCTTGTCGAAATTTTGTTTATATCATCTCCATTGAAAGCACTAGTTTACTATCTGAATAATATAAAACATCATTATGGCTGCTTAAATCCATTAAAAATTTCTTTCACTTCCATGGTGACGCTTAAAGTGCTTACCATGAAAACGACGTTAATTTCATACCTGCATAAGCGTAGCAGTAAGCTCATCCAAACACAATAGGATAACATAATTTTGATAGAAAGAAATATAATTAGAATTTTCGTTAATAAATCTTGTTTCTAACATCAAAGTCATTAACTGGACCCTTTTTTTTTAACAAAAATATTTCTTGTACCCATGTGTAAGACAAAGAAGAAAAATCAAACAGGGGAAATTGAAGAGAAGAGGTCAACAACACTGTTTCGCCTCGTTAAAAAAAAGAACTAAATGTAGTTTAACTGTCAAAATACAACACCTTTTAACATAGGTAAATAAATATCATAACACTATATATAACTGCATATTCAGAACATTTGTCTAAGAAAAGAATTGGAGAGCAAAACAATACAATTATTGCGTCAATTTTCTGTAACCTACAGGTGATTTGGTCCAAGTATCTTCCTTAGTACAAGATAGATGAACCACCAGAATGTTACATTCTTTTCTTACTGATGTTGGTTCTACATAAACATTGAGTCCAGTTATCTTTAGTTGAAGTTGACTTTTCTGGTGTTTTATCTCCAACAGCTTGAATCCCACTTGCTCAGGATGAATCTTCTCAATTCTAAAATTGCTATTCATTGTCTGGTCTAACAAGCATATTTGGATCTTCCATTGAGAACTCATGGTCAGGCATCACATTTTGGTTCATTCCTAATGTTATTTTCTTCGACATTTGCATTTAGTATTGCATCCGGAGCCAGTCTCTCTCCACTCTTTATCTCGTTAGTTCTGATCCTTCATTTACGTTTATTTTCACTTTAATTAATTGGTCTAATGTCTAACATCCTCTTGATTCTGCAGTTATTTGGCATTTTTTGGAGCTAAGCCTAAGTTAATCAAAGTTTAGGTACACTTTACTTCCATACAATTGGTCTACGTATTTCTTAAGAGAAGAAATGGACCATCGCTTAGCCAATAGTAGGTTAGAGAGCAAGATTAACAATCAATCTACTACATCAAGCACAAATTTCACATTTAAAGTAGCTGTAATTTGGAAATTTGAATTCATAAGTAACTGCTTACTTGATACTCATCGTAAGTACAAAATGGTTTATGTTTTTATAGAAAAGACCAGAAAGGTGACAAATATTCAGTTCTTCAACACTGACGATCGCTGTAAAATTGTTGTTTGATTTATAATAATGTAGTAATCACAACTAAAAATAGATACAATAACAAGAAGTTAGAAGAAATTTGAAATGTAGGTTACTGACGAGTAACTCTTTCCCCATCTAACTGAACATCTATTAGCAAGTTAATACGATCTCTAAAGGAACTTATGTAAGTGGACTTTACGCTGCTTATGGTTAAGATTGGACATTAAGAAGGAATACTGAAACAGTTCACTAAAACCCTTACCACAACACTTAATTCGTACTGGACGCACGTTTCGATAGCCAAGCTATCATCATCAGCAGCAAGACTGAACTAACAAGCTAAGTCAAAAACTAACCTTATAAGGAAAATAAATTATGCAATATGTAAATTTAAAATCGTAAAATTTAATGAGCCGCTTCATTGCACAGGACTATAAATAGCCTAAAGGTAAATGAGCCGAATGACGTGACTTAATAAATCCTAGATTACAATGAAGCGGTTCATTGCACATGGTTAAAATTACAACTAAAATGATTAAACATGATGTAACAAAGGATAAAGGCTGGAATTTAGTGGTCCTAAATCTGAATTCATTAAGTGAGTTTTGTTTTTGTAAATTTCCATGCCTTCATAACAATTTAATTGAGAAGTACTCCTTACGTTTCTAATTAACTTTATATTATCAACATTATGGTTATTTTCAAGCATATGTAGGGCAACGGCCGTAATAATAAGAAATATGTTAAATTACCCTTTTATCCATGTTACACCAAGGGTCTTCAAAAAATCTTTTCTAAGATTGACCGCAAGATTGTTTTCTCTTCGAGCAATAACCTTAAAAACCTTTTAGGAAATTCCAAAGACCCAGTGGATAACATGGATAAATCAGGAATTTACAAAATTTCATGTAAAGATTGTGATCAAATGTATATTGGGCAGACAAAAAGATCAATCAAAATTAGGTACAAAGAACATTTGGCTCATCTCAAATTCAGAAGGTTTGATAAATCTAGCGTTGCCCTACATATGCTTGAAAATAACCATAATGTTGATAATATAAAGTTAATTAGAAACGTAAGGAGTACTTCTCAATTAAATTGTTATGAAGGCATGGAAATTTACAAAAACAAAACTCACTTAATGAATTCAGATTTAGGACCACTAAATTCCAGCCTTTATCCTTTGTTACATCATGTTTAATCATTTTAGTTGTAATTTTAACCATGTGCAATGAACCGCTTCATTGTAATCTAGGATTTATTAAGTCACGTCATTCGGCTCATTTACCTTTAGGCTATTTATAGTCTTGTGCAATGAAGCGGCTCATTAAACTTTACGAATTTAAATTTACATATTGCATAATTTATTTTCCTTATAAGGTTAGTTTTTCACTTAGCTTGTTAGTTCAGTCTTGCTGCTGATGATGATAGCTTGGCTATCGAAACGTGCGTCCAGTACGAATTAAGTGTTGTGGTAAGGGTTTTAGTGAACTGTTTCAGTGTTCCAGTGCCACAGTTTTAGAGTATCCGTTTAAGAAGGAATACCTATAAATTTTTGTCTTTGTTGTCTGTCACTGTTGCTTTAAACTAGAAAGTCTCTAAACTTTTTCTTTTGTGGGTTATTGGACAAATGGTATTCTTACCTCAATTTTAGATTATGAATATTAATCTATTTTCTTTCAACATCTAACGTTTTGACGTATTGGAAATCCCAAATAATTTTCCTACTCCGCGGAATTTTCAGATTCTAAATATTATTGGTTGCATTCTAACATAATAGCTTTTGGTAAACCAGTAAAACTGAATCTGAAAAGTTCTAGTTTTACGTTATAACGTTGTATTGTTTACTAAACTGTTATGAGCTGCAGTTAACCCTCTACTGCACACATCATTTTAGACTACCCGAAAAAAAGTTTCTTGGGAAAATATGTGAAATTATGGCATTTCAGACTATTTGTAGGCAATTACTTATATTTAGAAGTTTGTATTTTTTTTGGAAAAAAATGTATATTTTGTACTTTATTCATAATAAAGGTTTTTGAACATATAACATCAAAATCTTTAGGAACATTTTGTTTATCTAAAATGATAGCGTGAATTTTCTAAAATACACTACACGATTTCGACTAGCAGCCTATATAGAGCAATAGACAGCCAGGTTCATATTTGTATATTTAAATATACATGGTACTATAGAGGGTTAAATCGATTACTGCATTTTTTTTAGTTTTCAGCATATAATAGATTAAAATTCCTCGAACAGTGGATCGGTTTATGTATAAATATTCGGCAGCCCTTACTATATAACGAATGATGTATTACAATTAAACAATTTATATCTACATTCCACATACTTAACCTTTGCCTTAAAAGCGATGAAGTTTAAATACCTCAAAAAGAAAACAAAAGCATTATAGCAACACCAATCTGTTTGAAACTGTTGCCATTCAACGCAAAATTCCACCGTTCAAGTATAAAACCATAAAACTGAAGGCTGTCAACTGTAGAATGTTAAAAGCACAATTGAAAGCGTAACATTCTGTGGTTTCCCGTCCCAAATAGGAATGCACATGCATCTGTTGTATGCATATGCTTGGTGTCTAATTTGTCCATGTTGAATAGCTATTTGATTCTTACATGGAAAATTTGGCAAGGCAGGAAAGTTCATGCGGTTTAATTGTTAAAGGAGTAATATAATTGTGAATTAGTCGGAAGATATGTGCATTCAAGGTTGCTATCCTTATAAAAAGCTGGATAATTGTATGCAATTGTAAGAAAAGAGCTAAACTTCAATTAAATTACTTTAATAATAAAGGTAACACCTACTTGTTCGAGTACAGTTTTATATATTAGGGTGGAGCAAAAGCCTTTTTCGATTATTGTAAACAAACTTTAACCTAATTAAACTTATTAATATTCATCAAAATATAATCCACCATGATCGATAGCTCTCTGTCATTGTCTAATAAGGTTTTCGTTTCCATGCCAGCCTCATTCCACTGGTTTAGCGGCAAAACATCCATGGCATTCCTCTTTTACCTCCACGACGTCGGTAAAAACACGCTCAGCGAGAAAGTATACTATTGACCATAAGAATTACCTTTGTAATTCCTCCAAACACAGCATTACCTTTGCTTCAAAGCTTTTGCGCCTGACCACAGGTTCGTAGAGTGGCCATGTGTTAACCACTGACTTGATGTATTTGGATTACGAAGGTAGACCCATTTTTCGTCCCACGTTACAATTCATCGATAGAAATGGAGGTCCTGTGGATTGTAAAGATGAGTGCAGATTTGCACTCGTCGCTACACTCAATTCTCGAAGCACTTCTCTGCATCGTCAGTTTACTTTTCCCAGTTTGTGAAGATGGCGACTTATTTCCATCACGAGGGGCCAAGCTCCTCTGACAATTCTCGCGTATTGGAAGCCGGAACGGCCTCAATTCTTTGGCGAAGAACCTTTTGGTCAACGATAGGTCTTCCGGAACGTCCTTCCTTTCGAAGATCGGTTTGACAATTCCTGAATTTTGTACACCAATTTTGCTCAGTCTGATCTGGGATAACATCTTGATCTTCAATTTCACGGAATATACGAGCGGCACCAACAGCGTTTCTACCCAATTTCCAGTAATGACGGAAAATTGCCAAAATCTCTTTATTTATGTTGGACACTTTGGGTCCACAGAAAATGCGTAATGTATCAATAAAATCTCAAGATAACTTAGTTATACACACTTACAACAATAACGTTTAACATAGCGTTAATAATGCCAGTTATTTTACTTTTATTACAGTTTTATAAATCCAAAATCTCTCAGAACGAAAAACTTTTGCTCCACTATATTATTTTGTAAGTCCTAGACGATCTGTACATATTTGGAAAATGTTTTGTCAATGGCCAAAGTATCACGTCCTCATGGAAAAGATGACAATATTGTAACGTTTGCAAAGTAGTATATAACTCTTTTGATCAAGTTCACATTACTTAGATACTAAAGGTACCCTTATACTAAAATTTTTGTAGTACAGGAACAAATGAATAAATGTAAAAACTAAAATCTGAGAAATAACATATGGTAGTTACACAAATTAATTAAACTACCTAGATGGGTACTAGGGACATTTAAGCTTCTTACGGCTGTCGTAAGTTGAGGGAAGGAGACTTTGTACAAATTTAACGAATGTAAGGAGGTCGTTTACCGGAGAACAAAGAGTACTGTGTCTATTTACTTGAAAGACCCTCGTAAAGAAGATTAATGAAGTATTTTATTAATTATTTCTCCACTCCGTGGGGTTCCGTAACTGTACTATTGTAAAAGCAAAGTTTTTCTTTAATTTTTTAGAGTGTTGATAGAATGCAATTTTGGTGTCGGAGTACTTTAGTAAAAAAAAAAACGAGAAAGTGTCTTTTATAAATTGTAATTGAATTATGATTGATTTAATTTATTGAAGGTACAGAGCAAGTATCGTTTTAAATATCTACACATAAAAAAATGGATAATAAGACCTAGATAATAAAAGTGAGTTAACTTTTATTGCAATTTTAATAAGCTTTATTATAATGTTAGTGGATTTTAGTGTTACCTTTTCATATCTGGTATGTGCTTTTTAACACTTATTGTGACACCTTTTATTAAAAAATCTGGTCGTCCTTACATAATAAAAGGCATTTCTGTTTTTTGAGTGTAAGAACATTGATTTCATAAGGTATTAGTTTTGAAAAAAAAGGAATATTTAGAATAGTAAAGACTTTTCAAGTGTGGTAATAATATTCATCCTTATCTGTGGAGTCCAGAAACGAGATTTCCAACGAAAATAGAAGAAAACATTAAATTAAATAGGATACAGAACGGCAGAGAATTTTTCGAAACAAAAGTGATATAAACAACTATTAAAAGGACAGAAATCCTAGAAGATAGCTTTGGTAAGAAGAGTGTAAGGCTAAAAAAACTTTGGTGGAATGAATTGCAGTTGGTGGGCAGTAAAAAATAGAAGAAACACTCAATTCAGGTCTTATATCTGCAAAGGTAGAAAGGCTATAGGATTGGAATGTGTTTCACTGTAAACTTTCAGCCAAATTTTTGTTTTTCCTCCCAAAGAAGACAAACAAACCAAAATCACTTTATTTTGATACATCTGTAATCTGGGGTCCATACAACAAAGTAACTTGAATATCAGTATCAACATTTAATTTTTTCGTCGCGGCAAAACAAGAAATGTTTATAATGTCATAATATTTTTGGATTTTTGTATTTAGACAACAAACACATAGTCGGATAACGAACACTGGCACCTGCTATTAAATATCTTTTAGGGTGGGCAGGAAGATGTCGGAGTAAAGCTGTTAAAATAGCATCCAAACTAGACTGAGGTCAATAGTTTTAGGGATCTCTCCAACCTCAATGCCATTCATCACTTGCAAAAAATCCCGCAGACGAGCAAAGGTCATGGACATTGGACATTGGACCGGTTCTATGATGCCTCATAAGCAAACAAAAATCAAGAACTGAATAGGGGAGACCGGGAGTACCGTTTTACAATAGCTACTGAGGTTAGGTCTTTGTGATAACACGTCATTGTGTTCTGGAGTAAATTAGCAGTGTTTGGTGTTGGGCAGATTTGCCGGAGTTTCGCGATTGTGGATCAAAGTGTATGCATGATCAAATTTAATTTTCAAATTGTGGTTAGCTATAATAACGGAGTGTTACAACCAACCAAACATTTGTTCTACAAATAATATACAAACGAAAAACCAACCAAGTAACTGTCGCTTCCGATATAAATAGAATGACAAATTTTCAGCAATGAACAGGAGGCAATCTTATGTGCGTGTTTGAAATAATCTGCCAGTATTTATTTTGGACTTGCCAGTTAATATTCGAAAGTCAGAGAAGCTAATGGGAACATAAAAAAGGTAAACATGTTGGCCCAGGTCTCCCCGGGGTGCGAGATTTATTTGGTGTTTTTAATATCATCGAGTAATACTTTTAAAATTAATAACCCAATAATCCATAATTTTTGAAGTGTTAATGTTTGCTGTTAGAACTTATCCCAAACTTTGCTACTTTTTGCCCCAATCTTGAGGTTGAAAGTAACATGTGCGCCACTGCATATATTACTGTTTTGCTCTAATAATGTTAATCATGATTAAAACAATTTAGATTCCCCAGATTTGTTATATAATACGAAAAAATAAATCACAACAAGAAATTTTTACTTTCATTCCTGGTATTCCCTATACATATTACGAGGAACGAGCTGCGGTAATACATTTTGAGTGCATTAATACACTTGATTGTAAACAAACTGTGTTTATTGATAAGAAACAAGTAAGAAATAGGAGTGAATAAGGGCTACATTCTGAGAGCGACATCTTTTGGCTTCTTTGACTTCTAGTGGCTACATGCATTCTGCCGCTAACCTACTTTAATTAAAGAGACGCGAAATTTAAAATTCAAATTAACGAATATAAATAGATTAATATGTATTTTTTCCGATTTGTGTTTTATGTATACTATTTTAGCAATAAATAAACGTACTAAGAAATTATGCAATTTTTATATCGGTGTTTGGAATTTCAGAGCGAATTAATCAATTTTCTTCTAAAAGATCTCTATCAAATTGATGATCAGTTAATAAACATTTCTGGCAACGAAAAAGTCTTACAACGGATTGTGTTTGTTAATCGGTCACCCGCTGTATAAATCGATTTTATAAGATTTCCATGGAAATTTTTTAAGCTGATACAATTTACTCACTCTAACTTTACTGCATCTGTGGCACAATTGTTTTAGGAACAGATCTCAACTAAATTTGAAGCTTTTACATATCAATTTACTATATGTAAAATCGACGTTTTGTGAAATTTAAAAATTGAGGTAATTATAGTGATTATGGTATTGTTAAGAATATCAGTACTGAGTTCAAAGATAAAACTCATAATAAACTACATAAGGGACATTTTAATTTGCTAAGTCACTTCATACTTTTCTTCATGTATTTCTTGCAATTCTTGAGTAATTCAACATTATTATTATCCAACAAAGTTTCATCAAAACATTTTCTTCAAAAAAGAAGAGAAGAACATGAAATAGCCTATACCGTGACCGCATCTCACCATATTCAGCGTCGAACTCATCTCAACGTCATTAAACGCGTAAATGTACCTACCGTAGCCCATTGTACCGGGCGTTTCTTTTATTCTGTCGTTATTATCAGGAGAAATTCGCTTTTGTACGCGACGGAGCGACTTGTTACGTCCAGTCATCGTGGTGCCGTTGCCTTTTTCGGCGCTTGTAATAACGCCTACGAAAAGGGAAGACCGAATGGACGTTCAGCGCACACCCAGCCTTTCAAATACCGCCAGTCCTACCTCTGGAGTGTTTTATATGTACGAATGCATGTGTTAATATTGGATACGAATGATATTGAACGTGTTTGCATTTAATACTGGAACATTAGTGTATATTTATGGATATATCCTAATTGTTCTGTTAAACATTGCTATGGCCTATCGAGGTTTTGAGGTGTTGCATTCAATTTGTTGGATTTTGAGTTATGTGTGGCAAAGTAGTGCCTAAATAAACGTTTTTTCAACAATACATGTGTGTATTAGTAGCAAATTCAACAGCATACATTCTTTTTTCTTTTAATTTTGTGCTGCTATCGATAACTTGAAGACATTTTCTCATACCGGATTGCTAGTGAATTCACAAATTAGTAAGTATGGTAACGAAAGGTATGTCCACGTAATTTATAGCACGGTTCGGAAGATCCATGATCAGTGATAATTTGAGAAATATCATGATATACACTGTAACGCGTGCTGCTTCTCTGGACTAAATAGATCGGCTTTTTGAAAACTTCAACATTTACAAAATGCGAAGAAGTAAATTTTGTTAATAAGCTTACGTCGTGTTAATTGCTGTCGTGTTACTAATTGCTTTCTTTCCATTCTGTAAAATATTATTCTCAGTATAGTATCGGTATTAGTGGTTGGGCTTCTCGCTGATTATTTGTTTATTTGTAGGAAATTAACATTGAGAAATGGTCAAAAGTTTGGTAAGATTAAATAAACAGTCCCCACATTGGTGGTAATTGAATTTGTCGTTCATCAACGTTCTATCTGGAACAGCTTTTGCCCAGCGTCCTTGGGATGAAGCAGGTAAGTTTCTATACAAAACTTACAAAAACAAACAACGTTCAGTTTAAAGAATCAAATAAAATTCAAAACGAAATGCAAGTTTAAATAAAATAGTGTTTTAAATTTTCGGTCGGGGTCACGGAGGAGAAAATGGCAAATGAAATAAAACAAATTCGTTGTAGAATAATATATTTAGAAGAGAAAAATAAACGGCAATTACGGAAATGAGTTCCCTCGCGAAACGTCAGTAAAATCGGACAACACGAGCCGTCAGCAAAATAAGGGAATCGGGCAACAGGAGGTGTCAGCGAATTAAGGGAATCGGACCACATAAACTGTCAGCGATTTAAAGGAGTCGGACAACATGACGCGTCAACGAGGTGAGCGGGTTTGGACAGGAGAGAGCTCCTGCAGAATGGGATTCTGCACGGCTTTATATATCTAAAATTCGTATGACGTATCGTTTCTTGTTCATGACGTATGGAGGTACAAATAATTTTAAAATAAAATGTTACACATGTAACTGTTGATTAGTAAAAGCCAGAGAGTCTCGCACCTGTTTAATCTGTCCCTGGGATTCCTACAACGCGTAGCATGAATTGCAATTATGCGCAATAGTCACCCTCCAAAGAGAGTGGTTATTGGTCGTCTTAAAAAAACCGACATTTAAAGACGTCTGAGAGAGTAAACGTCTCCAAAGAAGGTGAAGAGATATTTAGTAGATTAAAAAATTATACTAAAGTTGTTGTGGGCGCCTATTTTGAAGATAAAGAAGCTCTAGATGATAACTGAGATATAAACGTAATTTCATACTCCAAAGTTATGTTGTTTGTTCTCATTCTCATGAACTTTTCATACCATCCTCGTATATGATACACTCTAATTTTAAGTACGTGCATCGTATGGAAGCCATTCCATCACTAGCACTTTCTGCAGCGAATGTGTTCTGTAAACAAAAGCATTCAACCGTCCCCGTTTGTTGCATTTTCCGCGCTATTTTAGAATACTTTCGATAGCAGATAATAGGATACAATTGGCGTGGCTCGAAATCTAAGATATTCCTGAACGATCTAAAAATAATAACCGAACACATGCAGATCTACCATATTGAACTCGTCTCCGTCCACATATTTATCACGCACTCATTTATCGATGAAACGTCGCAAGCTGCGAGGTTCGACGGTCGGTATTTACGCGCGGTAGTACTTCCGCAGGCCGTATTTTGTCCTTAGCAGATGTGCACGGTAATATACAGTGGCAGGTATAAGTCTAGGAGCAACATGGTTTGCAGGAATTGATTCGAATGTGGTTTAATTATCTCAATTCTATGAATTCTTGTTGAAATTAAAGTTAGATATCTGACTTTTAAAATTAACATTAGATTATTAAAAATTGAAGCAATTTTCTTTAAATATACAATTCTTGCAACATTGACCCTTTTTACTACCTTACAATTTTTTATGTACCGGCCAAAAATACATTGGAAAATATGCAATTTGAACGAAATTTTTTAAAATTAACATATTTTTCTTAAAAATAAAAATGTCAGGTTATAATTGTTTTGAAAATTAAAAACCGATATATCGGCTCGAGGTATTTCTCGCAAAAGTCACGAAGCCGATGTATCGGCTCTAAGGTAGTAAGAGAGTTAAAGAACTACAATAATAACGCTACGGAATTCTTAACAGGATACTGCAAGAATATCGTTGCTAATCATGGGTTTTGATAACTGATGATCATTTTAAAAACTTGAAGATGTTGCAGTAGACAAAGCTAAGACAAAACGAAGTCTAATTTTATGTTAATCTTGAGTACATTGATTGGTAAATCTTTCAATGGTAAATTAGTAAATCTTTCAATTCATCCCCTAATATAAACAATCTTCAAAAAATAGTTTAAGTTCATTGTCAAAGATTGCACCAAATATTGATTCTTCGAAGAACCTTTATGGTAAAAGATGATACTTGAGGGCAATATAAGCAGTACCTTGTTAGAAACCTTTCCTCTTGTGTTTGTTTAGGATTTGTGTCAAAACTTTTATACACAGTATAGATAGATACTAATTAGGCGTACCATAGCTTCTTGAAGAATTTCGTGACGCTCAGCTTTCCACTGTTTAACAGAATTCAGATTAGATTATAATCAAAAGTTTTAATGAATGTGAAAACAAATCAAATGCACATTCGAAAAGAAATTATGATTTCTTTTTGAATAAGAACGTTTTGGCAAATGTTAAAACTATTACCTATTAAAACTTGTCTATAGTTTTTTGAAAGATAATGGAAAAATAAAAGGAGCATTACAAGAATTATTCAAGCAATGTCTCGCTAAAAATATTCGTTCCAAGTTTTAATTAAATATGAGCACAAAAGTAAACAAGCCAAATACTTGCACGTAGGTGTACTATAACCCTTTCTTGCGAAACCTAGTTGTTAAAGGTTAATGGAAAAGGTGATCAAGAGAAAACCTAGAAAATCATCCCTAGGAAGGCCTGCGCAGTAAAATTCTTTAAGTAAGTGGTCAAGGCAAAATATTTAAAATTGGAATCAAAGGCTTAAATGGGTTATGAAAGGAAATCATATTTTTGGAAAAAACCTGGTCTTTGAACTGTACATAGTAAGAAGAACTTATTGGGAAATTTGTAAATGCTTTCGTTTAAGTTAATGTTGATCAACTAAATCAAAATATATCTGGATTTCTGTCAACAGTTTGACGTGTTGTATTGATAAAGAGCCGTTGGTTAGAAGATAATCCGCGCTATAAGCTGCTGAGAGAAGTACTTTACAGAGAAACGATGATTTATTACTATCGAGGAATGCAAAACGATTGTCTGTGCCGCTACCAGAGGTGGCTGGTGGCGCCGTAAATGGGAGGCCAATTACAGTGCTTCGATTCCTACGTGTATTTTCGTTGCATGCTACAATGTACACGATATGCAACGGAAAGCCACAGTGCACTGGCTGCCACTGGCCGCTATCATATGAAAGCTGTAATTTTCAAGAATGCTGCTCTGTTGCTGTTTTCATTGGCGCGCCTAGACATACTACTGAAACGTTTGTGACTAATGGCAACATATTTGCATAGAATGTGTTCTGCCGTTTCCTGATCTTTTTGGTATAGATGAGAGAATTGATCTTCAGCTCTTCCTAGTTTATGTAAATGGTATGTTAGGGCTGCATGAACTGTCAATAAGTCTGTCAGAATTCTGAGACTCCCGTGCTAAAAGCTAGTACTATTTTTGCAGTCTCTGGCGACCCTCATATGAACGCTTCCATCTAATTTTGCTCTGCATGAGGCCTCTCGTTTCCTGAGTCTCTGTTTTAGGTGCCTCTTTTATAGACCACAGTAGAGGTTTGGACCAATTAAAGACATTCGCTGTTTTTTTAGCCAGCTTATGGACGTGGTCTTTGCACCTCAATTACTTTAGATTCTGGTGTATCGGGTCCGATTCATATTTATAGACCCTGAGATCCTTTAGTGCGGCTTGACTGCCTATGAGTATATTGATAGTTGGACCTCATATCCCTTTTTCAAGGCTCTTTTGGGTGCATAATGATGGTGTAACACGGCATGCGGAAAAAAAATTGGTGACAACTTTAAGAAGGTGTTTTTTTTATTCTCCTTCAGTCAAAGCGAAATATTAAAAAATCCTACGGAAACTTAAGAGTGAAATTTTTGGGAGCCTATAGACAAGTAAAATTGTTGTTCGTTGCTTTGTATGCAATAACTTCTTACGCAAAAATAGCAAACTAATGAGTGAATTAAAGCGATAACACAAATTGAGACCGTGAACAATGAAACACGGATATACTATCATTGCTGCGATGTAGGCAACATTAATTTACTTTTGTCTGTCCCTGTATATAACGCTGTCGCTCTCATTCTATCAGACGGAATCGTTGTTTGGTGTATAGGCGACGTGGAAGGGTTCAGCACTCGGGGCAATTAATTTCAATACCCCATCCGTTCGTCGATATGTCGCCGTGAATTAATGCACATTTGATGGCTCTCACGACGCAGTTTTCGCCCTCGTCATATCGTTGGGTGAAAAAATTTTTCGGTTCACACATTTTTCACTTATCTACGCGCGACACACGGCGGATTTGTACGGAACGTAGAAATTAATAAATAATTTTGTTCCTGTCACGTCGGAGAAATGGAATGACGTGGCAAAAATTTCGCAAAAATATGTTTTTTTTAAATTAATAACTTACTTTAGAGGAAGGATAACATTTTCGTTGCTTTAGTAATCGCATTCCAAAATATTACTAAGTTGGAAATGGCATTTAGGGTAAAGCTAATAAAGGAAAATTTTGTTATAGGATATGAAGATAAAACAGGTTTTACTTTAGGTTTCGATAAAGTTGAAACCGCAACCGAATCAAGTCCCAAAATAGAGTCGATATTCGCAAACAATTGACTTTTTAAAAGTTTTGATAACCGGAAAGGAACCGCAAAGTGATTTGCATTTTAAAAAGTATTTAAACTCACAAAAAGTTGGAATAAGCCTCCGCCAATCTCATTAAAACTTTAAATAATTGTATACTCAGTGACATAAAAATTGCAACAGCTTGAAGGGGTTGGAATTTCCGGATGAAATTTGGCAGGAATATTCACCTGTGTAATAGTAATAAATGATCAAAATTTGAATCCTCTCAGTGAAGCAATAAAGTTGTTATTGAGGTTTTTACCTCTCTCTCAGCACTGATATTGAATGTTTTTTTTGCGGTGTTTTTTATAACTTTCTCGATTTGTGTTGTTCTCATTAAACTGCAGTTCAGTTAAGTGTTAGCTATGTCTAGAGTAAGAAGACGAGCAGTGTATCGACAATTAAGCGAATTCAACAGAGGTCAAATTATTGGTTTGCGCGAAGCTGGTTTTTTATTTGGAGAAATTGCTAACCGTGTAAATCGAAATCGGTCTACTGTAATGCGAGTATGTCGTGCATGGTTTGAAGATGGCCAAGAACGTCGTAGAAGAGGAACCGGGGCTTCAAGAAGAACGAACGAGCGTCAAGATCATCGCTTAGGGCAACTGGCATTTAGAGACCGATTTTCATCTACTCGAGCAATTGATGACCAATGGTTTGTGAAGAAGATCGCCATGTAACCCTTAGAACAGTTTATCACCGAATCCGAAGTTTTGGGTTAACATCATATCGTCCGCAACTTGTGCTTCCTTTGACTGCGGAACATTATCAGCAACGGTTACAATAGTGCAACGAATGATCTGATTGGAAGCTTGAATGGAGTCGTGTTGTGTTTAGTGACGAATGAAGATTTTATTTAGGCATGCACGACGGTCGTCAGAGAGTCAGAAGAAAACGGGGTGAACGACGGAATCTTCGATTTACCGTTGAGGGGCACGTATACCGCACTATAGGTGTTCTGGTTTGGTGTGCGATTACTTATGGCAACAGGTCTCCCTTGGTGGTCATTCCAGGAAATATGACAGCACAACGGTACATTGCGGAGGTGGTTGGAATACATCTTCTGCCATACTTACAAGGGCTCGAAGATCCATTATTCCAGCAAGATAATGCACGTCCTCATGTAGCAAGGTTTTCCTTGAACTTCTTTGAACAGATCCAGATTAATCTTTTGCCCTGGCCTCCAAGATCTCCAGATCTTTCTCCTATCGAACATGTATGGGACATAATGGGTAGAAGGTTGCGAAACTTGCAGCGTCCTCCTTTGACTTTGGAGGCTTTGAGACATGAGGTGCAACTTGCATGGGAAGCAATACCCCAAGACGAGATAAACCACCTTATTCAATTAATGCCACGGCGTATAAATGAATGTGTAAATCAGAGAGGCGGCCCCACACATTATTAACAATTATTATAAAATTTTGTTTAACTAATAAAGATTTTCCTCCCAAATTTTGATCATTTATTACTTTTACATAGATTCCTACCAAATTTCATCCCCTTCTAGCTGTTGCAATTTCTGTCACTGAGTATATTTATCGCCAATGGGATGTATACTACGTAAAATCTACGGTATGGGGCATAAGCTACGATATACATAAGGCTTGGGCGCTTTGACGTCGGCAGGCTGTGACGTATTTTGAAGTAGGTCGTCGATCATTCACACGTTCAGATCGTTTCTTGCGTTTTGAATTGGTTTATCCAAATTATATTGGTTTTATTAAAAAAAATACTGTGTAGTGATATTTTCCTATTTTGTTGGTGATACTTGTAATGCTTTCTGGTGTTGTATAAGCGATAAAACCTTTTCTGAAAGACAACCTAAAAACTGTGACGTCGGCTGTTTTTATACATTTAGATCGTTTCTTGCGTTTTGAATTGGTTTATCCGTATTATATAGGTTTTATTTAAAAAATACTGTGTAGTGATATTTCCGTACTTTGTTGGTGATACCTGTACCGTTTTTCTAGTGTCCATCTCTCTTCTAGTGTTTTTTAGCGTCCATTTCGGCTTCAATTGGCGTGGGCATATTGCCTTTTAAATGCAAGAATGTACTGATGGCTCGAAATTCGATTTTTTCCAGAAACACTAACATCCACTGACACAAACGACTGTTAAACAACAATTGGGCATTCAACATGGCCGAAACTTTCAAAAGTATAAACGCAATTATATTACCAGAATATTTATGACGAGTAACATCATCTTCATGTTGGGGTTTGAAACTTTTCAGACTACCTTCGTACCGATAATTCAAGATTATTTTGCAATAAAGAAAGTGGAAAAAATAGTTTTTGAACTCAGAGTAATATTCAATCACCATCATGCGCTCAATCCACAGTTGCTTTTCATTACACATGTAACAAATTTGGCCATTATTGCAGCTATATTGTATGATAATTCTGCGACCTATTGCAGGTTTTTACAATTTACGACGGAACTTTACGGTATTTTTCGCTACGATCAGAGATTTTGAATGGCAGATCCGGATCAAAGGTTTTAGATAACGGATCTGGATCCGAGGTGTTCTTAATATTTAATACTATCCATTTGTTTATATTATTCATAATACGCGCCGAATAAGCGCGTATTATCCAAATAAAAAAACCGATGTATACAATACATAGAGTATATGACGCAGCTTATAAACGTTTCCTGTGTAATGTGTAACGCTGGCCACGAGCGGTACCGCGCATCGGCGTATAATCAGTTCGGACCGAGAGTAACGGTAGTATTACTTCGTCTGCGGAGCAGTACGGACATTTTCGCTGCCGGTCATTTGCGCAATTGTTTATTTGTCCTAGAAAAATTATGATTTCGTCAGCAAAACGACCGCGGTCGGACAAACTTCGAAAATTTATTGCAGAAATTCCAGACTTAATATATGAAGGTGCTAAAATTAAATGTGTAATCTGTAAAATCCCGTTAATGTGTTGGTCCAGACAACATTGTCTACGACACGTAAATAGTGAAAAGCATGTCTCAAAAAGAAATTGCGCACGAGACAATGAAAAATTTATATTTAATTTATGCCTTACGTTTATCGCATGTAATATACCGTTTAATTTACTAGACAAGGAACCATTTATCTGCTTTTGGAATAACTATTCGGAGTGCAAATTACCAAGTCGAACATCGTTACGAAGAATTGTGCCATCTGCGCGCGAACATATTGAACAAAAATAAAATCGGAGTTGAAAGATCAAAAATTGTGGTTATGTGTCGACGAAACAACATTCTGTTCTTAATGTAATGGCACGCAAATTGTAACCTCATCAATCGGCACCTTCAATTCTATTAGTCTCCAAACGAATACAACAGTGTACTGCTGAAGTAATTTCAAAGTTAGTGTTAAATACATTGGGCAAGTTTGAACTTTCAACAAACCAACTCTTGATGTTAGTGAGTGATGGTGCTGCAAACATGCTTTCTGTAGGCCGGTCTCTTAAAAAGCATTCTGCTAATTTGTTACACATTACGTGTAAAATTCATGCTCTCAATCTTGTGGCGGATAGTATCAGAAAATGTTATCCTGAGGTAGACGCTTTAATAGCGCATACCAAAGCAGTATTTGTCAAATCACCGAAACGTATTCGCGAATTTCACAGACTATGCCCCCGTATACCAGAGCCACCAGAACCTATTCTAACTCGTTGGGGAACATGGTTGCAGGCCGCGTTTTATTATCATAAATATTTTGACAATATTAAGAACGTGGTTTTACAATTCGATACAAAGGAAGCTGCCGCTATCCAGAAAAGCCAGTCGAAATTTCAAGATAGTCAGGTTAAAATGGATTTAAAAATCATTCATGACAATTACTTCGGGCTAGCAGATGCAATAGAAAAATTACAAAATCTTGCGGTGCCGTTAGAAGAATCTCTACAAATAGTGCAACATGTTCACGCACAGCTATGCGCGATTGAAGACGCAAAAATGTTTCTGTTCTAGAAAAATTTGAAAGTGTTTTTGAGAAAAAATTCTGATTTTGGCACATTAAGACACATTTGTGAAGGTGCGTCAACAGAATCGTTAAGTTATTTGAAAGATTATTTTACTTACGCAAATATTACGTCACTAGATGTAGAACGTTCGTTCTCTGCATATAAACGCATTTTTTCCTCATGCCGTACTAGTTTTGCCGAAACAACAGTTGAAACATATCTAATGTTGCAGATATTTAACAGACATTATTCACTTTGTGATTTCACGGAGGACTCTTAAAATGGTAAGTGTTTGAGCACGTGTTATTTAATTTTTATTTAAAAGATGAGCGAAATTATTTGCGGCAGCAAACATTTTTATTAGCAGAATAACTCTAGTGGGACGCGAGGCCTGGTCGACTCTACGCTACTACGCGGTACCGCTCGTGGCCAGCTTTAGTAATGTGTATATGAGACTAAAAGAATTTGCTGCTGTAAATAATATACATATGAATGCTAAAGAAGCCATACATAATTGGATGACCAATGGACTGTACACAGTCAATCTTATATTGCTTATATTTCGCACAAATACTAACGGAAACATAAGATTTGCTTCTAGTTAGATAAGGTGAGTCGGGAGGAACGGACCAAACTCCAGGAGTGCATTGTGCACGTGAAAATAATGTAAAAAAACCCATACGTTCTTATCCGATTTTCATTTGCTTCCGAGTTATAGCGTAATTACAAATACACAAAATTTCAAAAAGTTAATCATAGCATTCTTTTAATAAATGTTTAAAAATGTCACCATTTTATGTTTCATCTACGAAGGACGCCTGTTGCTCTCCCAATTGCTTTATGTCTTTCTTTAATGTTTTCGTCATCAAGCGGAGTATTTCAGCTACCCCTGGTACGATTTTTGTACCGAAATGTAATAATAATTTTTTTATTTAGTGTATGTTTTAGATCAGGGGTCTCCAAACTTTCCAGCATTAGGGCCATACTGATTACTCCAGTAAGTTCCAAGGGCCAAAACCGTTTTAATTTTCCTGCCATTATCTATAATAAGTTACCGAATAGTATAATAACTATAACAAATATTGGTTAATTTAAAATGCAGTTAATAGCGTATTGAAACCGTTGGGGTTTTTTACTATATTCGGTTCCGTTCGACTATATTCGACTTTGTTCGGATACGTTCCACTATATTCGCTTCTGTTCAGACCCATTCGACTACGTCTGGCTATCTTCGGTGCTATTCAGCTACGTTCGGTACCATTCGGCCACGCTCAGCTATATTCGGTTGTATCCGGTTTCATGCGGCTACGTTCGGCTATATTCGGTTATGTCCGGTTCTATTCGGTCATGTTATATCATTCATCAGTGATAGTTCCTAAGATTGACATCGTTAAATCTTTAAGTTTACAAGTTTGGCTACTTATTTTAACTCATTTTATAGCCCTGATGAAGCTTTAAAATAAAAGCGACATATTATTTACACATATTTTTTTTATAAAATAAAGGTTCTAAGGTATGTATAGATTATTTATTCTGCATACACATTAAATTTTTCTTAAAACAATGAATATTCATGTGGGGTGTTTGAGCTTGGTAATGAAAGATTCATACTGATCTTGGTAGCGGAAAAGTTAATATTGGTTGCAGTATTTCAAATACGTCAAATTAGTGCATCCCGAGTGTCAGTTTTTACCTTGTAAACTTTATTTTTGAACCAGCCCCATAAACAATATTGGTGTAAGGTCTGGAGATCTTGGAGGCCAACTAAAAGGACCATCGCGACCAAGCCAAAGTTCTGGAAACGTATCGTCTCATGTTTTACATGGGTAGTCGATGGACGGATATTTTTATTTTATTTAAGACGCATTAACTCGAAAACAAGTGAAAATTTGGACCATTTACAAGAACACTAGTTCACATTTTTTAATTATGCTTGAAAGCAAATGAAAATTAGATAAGAACATACATTATTTTCACGTGTATAGTACACTCTTGGAGTTTGGTTCGTTCCTCCTGACTCACCCTGTATATTTACATTATTTACGCAATCATCTTGATTATTATACAGCAGGTACGTTCAAGCGAACATGCCCTAATGCATTATTACTTTTAATAATCATCGAACCTAACGGATGTGTCCGATTTTAAACGGTGTACGTTCAGAAGTGGTCGGAAATGCTACCTAAGAATGCGAACAAGGATAAGCATCATTATCAGCGCGTAAATTCACGGTGAACGAAGGCTGCATCAATCGAGGTTAGTTATCTTAAATTATGGGTAATTTATTTTAGACGATTGTTAACGAGTATGCGTTAATTTATTTTATAATGGCACGGAGAGTGTGTAATACTTTCGTCCGAAATATAACCAGTCAACGTTTTCATTTGTCGTTTCAATTAACGAAGGATGAACGGAGTAATAGAAGCGATTATTATTAGATCAACATACACTACAGGCCATACATAAAGGATCACTTATCTGTCTATACGAGGATTTGTACTATTTTATTTGCTTCATTGAATGTGATTAAAATAAGATGTTTCTATACTTATGTGATGTTTGCTAACCTCAATCGATACAAGACAACCGTTACAATGAAACTAAAAAAAAAACTTTCTGGACGTCCAAGAATAACCAGAACAGAGGATGATTCGACAACAGAAAATACTATCGACGTCTCAGAATTCTATGAATTTGAGCATAATTTAATGAAAGCCAATAAAACTCGCTCTCACTGACTTCTGTAAAAAGATGTCCGATAAGTTATAAAAGAGCGAAAGAATCCATATTAAGGCAATAAAACTGTGAAGTGGCTACAAGAAGCCTAAAACCATTAAAATTGGGATGATGAAATGTGTAAATGAATAGATATCGTGGATAGATGAATCGAAATTTAAAATATTTTGTAGTATTACGCGCGTTTTTGTTCAATGGTGCCTAATGGTGCCTAAAAGAACGATACCTGAATGTGCTATGCTGACAATTGAACACGACAGGGACACTTACATCGCATTAGTAGCATTTTAACAGATTTTCCAAATCAATCTGTATTGTTTGCAGAAGATTTTGATTTGTACCTGGATAATAATAACCTCGAGCATAATTCAAGTTCTGTAAAAATTGTTTAAAGCAACAAGTGGAAGGAGCTCTGATAGAGATAATAATACGGCTTCCACAATCGCATGATACTAGTACCATTGAATTGCTGTGAGATGAGTTGCATCGAGATCGGAGAGGATTGTTCTCAATCAGCAACTTCCGTAGCGAAACCTGACACGTGCTCAACACAAATACTCCCAAAAAATTTGAATTCGCGTTACTTGAAATTTGCAAGATCATTAAACGCGAACGTAAACACTTTGACGAAAGTAAATTGAAATAAAAAATGGGATTTATATTCATAAGATTTTAAAATAGAATTCAATCAACGATTGTCAATTATGTCATAATTATATTACTATAAAATTTTATACATAGGAATGTATAACAGCATTTTTCTAGGTATATTCAACTGATCTGGAACTTCAACATTGAGAATATCATTGTGAACGAAGAATTTAAAAGAAAACGTATCAGTTTGGATTAAGTTACGGAGAATCGTCAGGCCAGGAGGCCGAGAAGAATTAGTTTCCCTTTGTTTTTTATAGACACTACTGCAGGTTAAAGACATTATTCGTTTTGCCAAAACATCATTTGAAATACTAGACAAAAATTTTAGTTATTGGGGTAGAGTTTATTTTAGACGAATGTTAAAAATTTGTGAGAGCGATATAATTTTTAGGTATAATAAATTTTATATTCTTTTTGACATTTAAATATTGTTTTTTTTTACCTTAATTGTACTACTATATATAATTTTCTAAGATCCCACAAGCTTTGATTTATTCCCTCAATTTTGCTATTGCAATGTACAATAGTGGGATACTGGAGTGAAGTGCGTGCATTTATATTAAATATTTTTATTATAATTTGAATATTTATATAGTAGTTATCATAATTCCTTTAATATTTACAGAATTTGAATTATTTTTAGTTGTTATTCGAATTCTGGCATTTTGATAACTTATTAATTACTTGTTTAAAAGAAAGGAGTTATTTTCAATCATTTATCTCTTAATAATATTTTTTATAAAAAATAAGAAGACAGATAATAAACGTGTGACATCAGGCAAGTTTCGGAGAAAATTATTTAGAAATTCAATTTAAATCTAATATTCAAAGTATTTTTGTTATTAAAAAGCAATCTAAAACCACCTACAAGAGAAGAAGAAAAAATGAACCCAGTGAGTTAAAAAAAGGAATTGAAGGGGATTTTACATCAGAACCTAGAACATCAGCTAGAAAGGAAGAAAAGAGGATTTTAAAGAATTTTGACCACACCGGTCTTACAGCCGTAAATAGTTCAAAATTAATTGTAAGTAGACTACTGAAAATAAAAAGACTTGTGATTACTTTGGAATTTTATATTTCATTTGAAACATCTCATTTCATGTACACTACCGCTCATAAGCATTTGGGCACCCCAAATGTCAAAGTAAATCACTAAATATTTAAATGGAAATATTAAAATATATATTTGGTGTTTAAGTATACACAAATATACAACTTTAACAATTAACATTATTTATTTGACCTAAACTTTAAATTCGTTTATGTAACCTCCTTTACTCTTATTGATTGTATTGCATAATCGGGGCATCCTTGCAATTAGTTCTAACAGTGTCTCTTGAGTTATTCGAGTCCATACTGACTGTAGTTTGTTCCACATGTCATCTGCTGAAGTTGGAGCAGTTTTTCTTACTTCGATCGAATTCTTCGCATAATAACTCGACGGGATTTAAGTCCAGGGTTTGAGGTGGCCATTTCATGTTTGTTCCTTCCTCTCCCAACTGTTCTAAATATTGCTTGCATAATTTTGAAGTGTATTTTGGGTCATTGTTGGAATACAAAATTCTTACACCAGAAGGTATTACATTTCCCTCTAAGATGCGTTTGTATTGCTCTTTTCTCATTATACCTTGAATTTTTGCGAGATCACCTGCGGATGTATCACCAAAACAATCCTAAATCAGTACGGAATCACCGCCGCGCTTCATGGTAGAGACAGTGCATTGCTTTAGTGCACGTTCACCTACAGATCTTCTTACAAACACTCGTCTTCGCCAACCGAAAATCTCGAATTTGGATTCGTCGGTCCACAATAGCTTGTTCCAGTCTTCTACCGTCCATGTTCGCGATGTTCACGTACCCACTGTATGTAACCTCTTTTTCTTATTAATTTGGCTTAGCAAGGGCTTTCGCATCGGAATTCGTTCGTGGAGGCCGGCTTTCTACAGACGGCGTTTAATCGTGGACACGCTAATCGGCTTCGGCAGTATACTATTGATTTCTGCGGCGATTTCTGGAGTTGTCTTTCTTCTATTTCGCTTGCTGGACACTACGATTGCAATATCTTCAGATGATGTTGTCGCTACCACTTCGCACTTTATTTAGAAAACTGCCACTTTCACTGTATTTTTTGATATTATAATCAAGAGTAGATGGATTTAAGAGTAATTTTCTAGCAATTTGACGATTGCTTATATCTAAGTTGTGTTGTGTTACTATCAGAGCACTAATTTCTTTCCATTTCGCATGTTTTAAAATGTTAAGCGAAATTATAAACACTATTCGTTAAGAGATGTTGTCGCTACTAACATGGAACGATAACTAACCGTAATTTAAAAATATTACTTCAAATGGCTTTACTATAGCTTCATGACTCATAGTAAAATTACCATATATTGCATTTTTCCTGGAATTTCAAGAAATACGCTCTGCGTGTCGCTACTACCTGCTCTTTTATGACGGTACATACAGATACAAGAAGTAAATAGACCGATATTATTTAATGAATTTAGGTGAATCTTACTGATAGTAAGCATACTATGCAATAAGCTGGAATGTATTTCCTAAATAGATTCTTTATATACAAAATCTAAAATCTAAGGTTGCCAAGATACTTATGAGCGGGTAGTGTATTTCATCGAAGGTGTGTCATTTTCTTATAATCTGCCTTGTGATCCCTCATTTACAGCCGGTAGTGTATGTATGTGTGTGTCCGTGAGTTAGTAGCAATGAACTAGAAGTGAAAACGAGGTAAGAATTACACCGTTCGTAAACAAATTAACACATTTTTGTTGTGCGACTGTATGCATGGATGTTTATAAATAGCTTTGTAATTGCTTTATACACTTATTTATCCATCTCAACGCTTGAATATGAGTATGTATGTAAATTAGTAGGTATTTGTTCATTTAAAAAGAATACATTAGCTATACAAAACATAAATTAATGACTACCATTAAACATTTTTTTAAAGAGGAAGTACTTTAAAGCTTGTGTAAGAGCTTCATTTAAATATTTATATTTTAACAAACATTTGTACATGTGTATGTAGAATTACGCAAACAAAGGAATAAACACTAGAAAATCTATGCAATACACTAGAGTTAGTGTTAACTAGGTCAAAGATTAGTTGGGCAGATGCTGGTTATGGAAACTGCAAATAGATTGTGGTATAGGCGTTAATCATCAGCAGCAATTTGAGTTTGTTTCTCTGTTTCTAAACGTCTAAACGTAAAGCATTTTTGATGATTCGACTCATTTGTCTTATATAATTGAGAAGCACGTTACGAAATTAAAGATGGGAGTTTATATCAATTCTAAAACAAAAATCTAATAATAAAGCTAACATTACATTATCACATACAATCTGTTTGTAACCTTATTTTTTAAATTACTTGCGTTTAAATAAATGCGCATTATGCACATGAAGATAAAATGTTCAGAAATAGTATAGAAATGTTGTAATAATAAGAACTTGTTGAGAATTTTAAATTATGTGTCAATACATAGGACTAGACGAGGATGGTGTGATAAACACCTATGTTAAGGAAGATAACGCAATTGTTTTGGATTTAGTAAACCTATTTCTCCACCAATCTCTTTGTAGCTATACACTTAGTCCAGCGATGATCCAACCTTCACACCTTCGGATAACAAAAATCTTATCACTGAACGTTGCTCTTCTACCGCACACGTTTCGAGAGGAGCCGACATTTTGAAATAGACAAAAGAGGTTATGTTTGCTTTTATTTCTTTCAAACAGCAGACTTAATTTGTCCCCAAGATTGCCAACTTGACCCACAGAAAGTTTCATGGAATAATATTCAATACGCATATTTTGAGATCATTGGTGGTAATATGCCGATGATTAAAAATTAATGGAAAATAGATCTAAAACAAATTCATCTTCTAACACATTTCATTCATCCACAAAGGCCATCGACATCGTACAATAATAACTATAGGCTTAGGCAATCTTCCAGTCGACATCATACGAATTCCTTCAATTCCCAAAATAGAAATCACAATAATTTCAATTCTTCGAATAACGGCCATTACAATAGAGCGTCTAGTCTCGTCCAAATTCAAACCAAAATAGTAACAGAAATAACTTTCAGAGTGGGAATTCTAATAAAACAAACACAAATAGTACCAACTCAAACGACATCTCGAAGGGTCAAGGTCAGGGTCAACGCCAATACAATTTTAACACTGTTCAGGTAATACAAGAGGTGGTAAATAGCCCCACGTTGGGCGCCAAATTTGAAATACTTGCCTCATGGGATTTTTGGTTAAAATGTTAAATTTTCTAACTTAATCTAAATTTTACAATTCTTAGTGGCGTCGGGAGTATTCCTGAATACTCTTTTGGCAATTTTATTATCAATTTTGAAATTAATAAATCGAAATTAACGAATGTTAGAATTAAACTTGAAATCGAAGACAATGTTACATAAACACTCTGTTTATAATAACTTCTACGGAAAACTACCTGTTCTAGACGTTAACCTTTTTCTCTTGGAATAAATACTGATTTCACTATCGAACACTTTAAATTGGGATCGGAGTTAAAATGTATATTATTGCAACGAGGGCTGAATCAAGATTGATGACATTTTTTTGGCGTCGTTTATCTTTTTTTTATTTTTAATCGCGAAAGATCGACCATTGTTTTATTCCACAGCAAATTTTGATAAATTAAACCCAAATATAAACTTTTATAACATCATCTCGATGAATTGATGTTATTTGTAAGAAAAAAATTGCATAGAAGAATGCATGGAGGAACGCTACCAGCTGGCAGAAAGGCAAATTTTACCAACAATTTACTTAAACCGTTCAGAGAAAGATTTAATTGATGAAATAATGTTTGTAATACCTCTCAATTTACGCTGTTGCTTGTTTTAGATTAATTTTCCATTAACTTTGACGAATTACAAATGGAGAAATCGACCAGAAGATGGAGTTTTATCTCCGTTCCCCTACGATTGTCGTTATCTGGACTTATATTATTAATATAATGTCCTCGCCCCAAGGCCAGTTGGCTGGGGGGAAATGGTAACTGGGAAATTTCCATTTCCAACCGCAAGAGGAATATTTCATTACCAATGAGTGGCAAACCTGAACACCCTAATCGTTCAGAGGTTGATAGCCGAAGCTATCGTCGTTGTAAATATTGAACATTACAATAGATATACTTGTTCGTAACAACGTTTGAATTGATGGATCTCATACGTTCTATATTCCACTACCACTGATGTCATTACGCACGCTATTTTTAAACTGAGACCGTCTTTAGAGAAAATGTATTCTACTAACCTTGCGTACTTAGTGGTCAACATACTAACATGAACAAAATGCTCACGCTGGCGCTGGTTAATAATGTCAGTTAGTTACCGTTATTCATATATTTTTCTATTATTTCATGTTTATTCTTCAAAGAAGCCACGCCTTTTAGTACTTCTGTTATAATGTTTCAAATAAGATTAATATTAGCGTCATGTATAACGCTGTCCAACCGCGTGTATTCAGGTGCTTTCACATATGACAACTGTCAGACCGAGGATTCTCTGAAATCAAATGGGATGTTTCATCGGCCTATACAGCCGACTTACTCGTCTTGGTGTCCTCTTTCAATTTTGGAAGTTATATTCAGTAAATATTTTTCCAGCCAACGATAATCTTTGAGAGGCGAGAACACAAGCCGTCGTCGGTTATTCCTTTCGGTTTTTAATTTTCATTTTTGACGTGTCTTCATCCGCAAAATAATAATTTTCAAAAATTCACTGAGCACGGTTATCTAATGAGTTAAGTTCGCTACGGAACGGGAATATTTCAAAATTGTAGTTACCACACTTAGCGATGACACTAGATGGAAAACATTACCCTATATTACAGGCTGGAAAGAAATCATGTATATAAATTATGTGCGTTTTTATTAAGAATAAAAATATCTTTAAATAGAAACTATTTCGTAAGTTATTATTGGTCGAAAATTAACAAATGCTACCGAAGCTAGATGCGTAAAGCGACGCTAAGAAAAACGGGAACTTTAGCGCCAGCTGTTGTAGAAGATAGACGTATTTAGAATTGAGTTCCCGTTAAAAGTGTAAATACTGAGCAAAAAATTATTTCAAAATTCCATTTTTGACATTTGGGGTCATTTGAAAGAACGCGGTGTTTATATACGTGACGTACTTAAATAAAAAAGGCGTGTTTAAACATCAAATTACAAAATTAGTTTTCTTTAATTTATTAATCGTCTGTAACACTTTACTTTTCTCAATATTTGGAATGTATTTACTGTAGTTCGTAAAAAACGAAGAACCTTCAAAACAGAACGAAGAGGAATGAAAATTGGAGACAATCATGTTCATTCTATAATCTGCAACACCTTCCGGTAAGCTAACGAAAATAAAACTTATCCATCCCATAACTTTCGCCGAGATAACGGCAAGAAACGATATTTTGTAATTGGGATCGTAAAACCCTTATTCCTTATACATTCCTTACGAATCACTGAATGCTTTTACGACGGGTTGTTAAAGCAGTACTATGCTAACAGATAAAATAATAACATTCAAACAAGGGACTTGAATTTTTTTTTATTTTTGAACTAGATATATCTCAAGAATAAACTACGTTGCACCAAAAAAAAAAAACAATCTGAATTTCAATTACAAAAGATAAGCGAATCAGTGGGGAATGTAGGTAATTTGAACTATATTTGCATAAGTGGATGCGTGAATGAGAATCTATTCAAGATAAATTTCTCATTACACACACACGTAATGTCGAGGGAATTTGTTACGTTTTCGGTCTAAAAAACTAAAGAAACCTGATTATAACATATGTAGAAGCAGTAGCGTTTTACGACTGCTGGCAACACTTGCCTGACATACTTCGATGAAAATTCCTATACACTATACTCTTAGTTTCCGGGTTGGAACCGCGTCGTTGTCGTAGCCTTTGCCGACGTTTCGTCCGCACTCTTATAGAACATCTTCACGGCTGTTACTGCACACTAACTGGGCACTATTCATGATGTAAGAGGTAGCCATCTTCGCGATTTAAATTGTTGGGATGATTCACGGATTTTTCTACTATAATAGTGAGGGTTGAGAAACAACAGGTAGAGTTAAATTGGATTTGATGGCCAGTTTCCAGTCTATACTCAGTCAGCGCGGACTCGGCTACATGCTCGTGCTCAGTAACATGAGTCTTGACCGATCGTTTTGTTTCACAGATGTATACACTACTGCACGAACATGGAATCTGGTAAACACCGGGGGCTTCCAGATGATTGCGGTCTTTGATGGGAAAGTAGTCTGAGAGTTTGAAATTGGGTTTAAAGATGGTTTTTATGTTGTTCATGAAGAGAATCTTGCTGAGGCGATTGGTAACACCGTGAATATTGAGTAGATATGTTTGCTTATGGAAATTAGGGTTAGATTAGGGGAGTTGCTGTGGAGAAGGGTTAGCGTAGCGGTTAATGGTAGTTTGAATATCTTTCCTAGAATAATTATTACGGATCAGAGTTTCTATGTAGTGGTTCAGTTCTTGAGGAAGCGAATTGGGTTCAGATATGGAAGTGGTCCTTTGGATAAGAGAATTAATAACAGCGCGTTTTTGGGCCAGATGATGGTGTGAGAGGCCATTGAGATATCTATCCGTGTGCGTGGGTTTTCGGTTAATGGAATGTCTCAGCACACGGTCAGGACGCCGGTGTACGAGAACATCTAGGAAAGGAAGATAACCGTCCGATTCGATCTCCATGGTGAAGCGTATGGAATCATGTTGGGTATTCAAAAACGATAGGAAATTGTTTGAAAATTGTGTTCATGGGGCCGGATGACAAAGGTGTCATCAACGTACCTGTACCAACACTTTGGCTTAATGTTGTTCGAACGCTTCCATAAAGATGCTGGCGACGACAGGAGACTGAAACTTGCTTGTAGTATTTACCATGAAACTGGAAATAGGTAGAACAAAGACCTGCTTCAACCAAGTCAGTCAGATCATCCGGTTAATCATTAAAGATGAGGAACTCTCTAATAATGGATACTGTATCTGGTATATGCATATGGGAACTTTTGTGAATAGGGTTCGACATCCAAACTGACAAGTAAATCACCAGGATCTACCGTCAACTCGTCGTTTTGACGAAATGTTGGGAATTTTGGATGAAAGAGTCGCTGTGTCCAATGTAACGTTTTATAAGGTTAGAAAGGTACTTGTAGGTAGGGCTATTAATAATGCTAACAATAGGACGTAAGGGAATATTGGGCTTGTGACGTTTTAATGGAGTTAATGATGTACCGCTCAATTCGCGAAGTAGGATTACGTTTAAGAAGTTAATAGGTGCCATCTTGCAGTAAGGAAAGAACGTTTTGCTCATACTCTTCACTGTCCAGAATCACCGTAGCATTTCCCTTATTAACTCTTAGTACAGTAAGTTTAGGATCGGATTTCAGGTTTCCTAAGGCCAGGGTTTCTGTCTTGAGGGTTTGATTTCGGAGGTTTGGCACGCGCGAGGATTGTGGATGTTTTAAAGCGAATAGGATCAACGGTTTCAGATGGACCGACAAGAGCAGCTCTGTGCCAGTATTGATGTCTGCAATGTCATCAGAAAATAGACAACGACGCGGTTACAACCCGGAAACCAAGAATATAGTGTGATTGACGACTGCGGAAGCTTACGTACCAGATTCATTTAAAAAGTTTACTAAGTTTTCGAAAAGATCCTAGAACACTAATTTCATGTATCCTTCAATTTCTGTAATTGTTTTTATCAATGCTTCTACAGCACTGTATAAAAATTATGCGGCGATTCCTCAACTATAAATAGAAAATAACATTTGGTAATATTTTTAGTGTTTTTCTTCTTGAAGATATGGATTGAAGAGCAATTTAAAATCTTTGCACAAAGAGGGTGTATTACATCAATCTGTTCTGAGGATCGCGAAATTAATTAAGGAGAATATTCTCAGTACAAGTAGTGGCAGAACATACTGTGCCGGCAAACGCGAAGCAACTGTAAGAGATGATCGTCGTATAGTAAAAATGGCTACAGAACAACGTTTTTATCCACTAAAGGTGTTCATAAAATTCTTAGTGGAGAAGGTATACAAATATCAGTCCGAACAATCCGTAGACGTCTTCATAAAGCAGGCTTGAAACGTAGACGTCCGGCAAAGAAGACAAGACTAACACCGTGATCCGATTTCAATGGGCTAAAAAATATAAAAAATATACAGTTGAAGATTGGGGAAAGGTAAGTTTCATTTATCATCTGTATATTTGGTCAAATTCATCTTCATAGTTCGCTTAATGGTTCCCTATAATTTTTACTTTTTCCTAGATATTTATAGTGACGAATCACAGCTGAAAGTGCTAACGGAGAGAAGCCAATTTGTGCGTCAACGTCCTTCAGAGCGTTATAAAGAAGCGTGTGTGATCAAATCTATTAAGCACGCTTCATCTCTAATGGTTTGGTCGTGCCACTGTATTTCGTTAACGGAACAATGGAACAGAAACAATATAAAAAAGTTTTACAAAACTATTTAATGCCTTATATTGGTTCATTGGATCCGGCTCAAGGACCATATACTTTCATGCAAGACCGTGTCATAAGGCAAAAAGTGTAATGCGATATCTTGGCCAGGCAACTCACCAGATATAAACCAAATTGAAAATGTGAGGAATGTCTTGAAAAACATCGTAAGTACACGAAGTTCAACTACAAAGGAAGAATTACAACAACATATTGAAGATGTATGGCATAATAGCGACTAAATTAAAAAAAAACAATAAAAAGCTGCATTGGCAGTATGCCAAAAAGGATTCAGGACATAATAAAACACAGAATAGGTACAAGCAAATATTACTAAATATAAGTTCAAATTATACTTACTTACATGTTATATGTAATTAAATAACAATATTGCCAACATTACCCACTGTTTTCTTAAATTTTATCCAAAATCATAATATTTTTAAATGGTCCTAATTCGATGACTGTCCATACATATATGAATTTCCAGTAATAAAATTCTAGGTTAAATGAAAGATATCAGAAGACAATTTTGGAGA
This sequence comes from Dynastes maya, assembly GCA_029619315.2. Lineage (NCBI taxonomy): Eukaryota > Metazoa > Arthropoda > Insecta > Coleoptera > Scarabaeidae > Dynastes > Dynastes maya. The sequence continues at coordinate 71,298 of JAROYE020000029.1, forward strand.
AAAGCATTACTAAGAGGGTTTTATATAATTCTCTAATACTGAATAATAATACAACTACTTAATTGGAGATCTTCTGTTTGGTGTACCTGCCATATAAAATCATAAAAGTCTGTGGTGCTGTGTAAACTTGCCATGCAAATTATATCGCCTTAATTCACCTACCGTAGTTTTTTTGCCTTCCGAACATTGCCTAACATTTACATAACGACTACGTAAATTGCGATTTTAACATTTTAAAACATAGCAATAGAAAGATAACCCATACATTAGCAGCCAATCTGCTTAATGTATGATAATATCGAGGAGCGATCTAAACGCTGGCGACGTCACTCATGAATATTAAAGCGATTGCAATCCTAATACGATTCTGCATTTAAAGAAGACACTGCCTCGACTAACCAACGATCGCGCTGCATTCTAATAAATCTATTTTTGCAGCTCGCACGCCATAATCGTGCGCAAGTTTTTGCATTGATCATCCATCATTCAATATTTGATTACGTAATGACCGATTAGTCTCTTTTAAGTCGAAACTGTCGTCGGTAGCGAGTTCATTGCTTTCTGTCGCACCGCGCGGCCAAATACCACACACCTAGCGGAATTCTTAATGCCGCGTCGTGATCTAAACAATAACCAGAGCTTGTACAACTTATGACTTACGACAATAACACGCACAATTACGTGCAAATATTTTTCTTTTGATGCAAAAGGATACCGTTCAGGCTATAGATTGGTAATAATGCGGATTTATACAAATTGCAGTAGTTTGCTAACGCAAACGTAAAGTGTTGAGATTAACGTATTGGATTACATCGGTCTAATTCTTCCCATAACAACTCTATCGGGTTCAGATCGGGGAACTGTGGCGGCCATTCCATAATTTTCAGGGTTCTTTCATGTTCTTCTTGCTGCACAATTTAGATTTATGTTTGGGGTCATTGTCCTGCATAAATTCAAATCCATGACCAATTAATCGGACTCCTGACGGTATGGCATTTTCCTCCAGGATTTTCCGATACTCTTCTTTTTTCATTATGCCCTCAATTTTGAGCAAGTCCCCTGTTCCGATTAAGGAAAAACAACCCCAAACCATTACAGATCCGCCTCCATGCTTCACCGTTGGAACTATACACTCCCAACATTCTTTCCCCTCTTGATCTGCATACGAAAACTCTCCGTCTATTTCCAAAAACGTCAAACTTGGATTTGTCACTCCACAAAACGTTTTTAAAATCGTCCACTGTCCAATCTCTATGAGCTTGTGCCCATTTCAGTCGTTTCAGCCTATTTCCTCTTCGGAGTAACGGTTTTCGATAAACCACTCGCCCATGCAACCCAGCCTCTCTCAGCCGACGTTTCACAGTACTCACAGAAACTTTGGAATCTCGCTCATTATTGAATTCTGCAGCAATTTCTGATGCTGTTAGTCTTCTATTGCGCTTACTAATTATTTTTATTCGTACTGTAAATGATGACAATGTTTCAAACATTCGAAACTCCAGTTGGGACTGGTGCAAATTAAACCCCACACATGCACACACCATGATTTCGCACACCCACCCAACGTACACCCAGTCCTAGGCAATTGAATTCAAACATGGAGACGCGTACAATGCATATTTCTCCTTAATCTGCATTCCGAATCCGAGGCGGAGGATCTAGGTATTTTGCATTTATTAACCGAAAAGAGGAAAAAATGTAGGCGAACTAAGCATTTATATGAGAGAAGTGCTTGTGGAGAGTTTAAATTATACCCCTATTTTGTTCCATAGTTCATCCTTCAGCTTTGTTCGCATGCAGTTGGGATGGCTTGTACAATTCAACAATACAGCATAAATAAGCTTCGCGACATCCATCAATCTGACGCACGATTCACCAAAACTGCGCGACTGGTACAAACGTGTCCATGCCTAGGTGAAAACTGCATGAGCTAGCCGTGGGATGAGTCCAATATGTGGCGCGGTATTGTCGGTTCGCCGGTTCCTCCACATGTGGGAGGGGCATCGCGTGTGGATGTATTGGGTTTAATTTGCATCAGGCCTAAATCGCCGTTCAGGGGAACAACCAAAAAATCATTTGAGCCAAATTTGGGTGGTTTTACATATCACCGCAATACACGGAAATTGAGTCCGTAAGGGCAATAAATCACAACACATCAAAACAACCGCTTTACGATAAGAAGTGGATTGTTTCCTTCATTGGTCACACACATATTTATACGTATAGAGTGACGCAGGTGTTCGTTTTATTCCCAGAAAATAATTTATTTTTAAATATACTGTTGGGGTTACCGAAATTTCAGTTGGATTAATGAAACGAGTTAGTTGGAGCTTTTGCCACATGTTTGTATCATAGAGGTCACAGTGTACTCTGGTCTTCTTGTCCACTAGAGCCAAGCTACTAACAGCCTTTAAACTCTTTAATCACTATACCACGGTTTTCATGTAGTCGTTGGTTGGGATTTTCTCCAGGTTTTCACCCAGTGCTACCTGGTTGATGTCTCTGTGTGTCCACTGTTAATTATTGTTCCCCAATAGTATCCTGTCTGCAACTCCCACGACTCGACAACGAGGTGCCGGACGGTCGTGTGGACCCTCCACTACTTTAGCGAGCAACGGATTATCGGAGAGACTTGTCCTTCTTCACGTCTGCTTGGCCATCTCTCGTAGATGTCACTTCAAGGTGAGGATCTTCAGGTCAGCTCGCCGTCGCTCGTTTTGGACGAACAACGGAATAGCATTCTTATCGCTCGGTTCTGCAGACTCTCCAGTTTTTCGAGGTGGCTAAGGGCTACCGTGTACCAGGCTCCATATAAAATAATCGGTCGAAGTAAAATATACAATTTGGTCACGACGTCCAAAGCACTTCTGTTTCCGATCAACGTCAATATCGCATTTTTTGCTTTAGCAAATTTTAGTCGGGTCTGTTCAATGTGCTGCCTCCATGTAAACTGTTTGTCCAACGTGACTCCCAGATATTTAACATTCTAATGGTCGACCATTGATTTCTAATTCCTCTGGCGAAGGTTCCGTTCGTTTTGTAAAACGAATAACGACGCTTTTGGCGGTCTGCAATCTGGAGACTACCAAATCTCGCCCTTGCTCGCGGCAGTATCGTCCGCAGAGATAGAGAGCTGAGGTGTTTCGGGACATCATAAGTGTAAGTAAAAAAGAGCTCTGGACCGAGAAGCGAGTCCTGGGGAACACCGGATTCGATGTTGATCCTTCCAGTAACTTTAACCTCAAAAGTTCTGACGCTCAGGTAAGATAAAATTGATCTTACAAGATCTTTGCTGAATCCGATCTTATCCATCTCGAAAGCAATGCTGTCGACTTATACAGTATCAAACGCCCTCTTAATTTCAATAAAAACAGTCCCAGCGGTCTCCTCCCCTGAAAAGCATATCTAATTGCTTCATTAAGCCGAAGCAACTGAAAATCTGCAGACAACCCCGACCTGAATCTAAACTACTCATCGGGCAGTCGATTCAGTATTGCCATTTTGTTTCTGACCCTAGTCAGAACCGCCGATTCTGTCAGCTTGGAAATAGCTGAGAGAAAACTGATAGGCTTGAAGTTCCGAGGAAGGATGGCGTCTTTAATAAGCAGTGTACCCTAATAATATTTAAAAAATTGACTCTTCCAAAGCAGCTCTAATTAAAACAACTGTTTAGTATTGCTAAAACGTTCCAGTGAAACGTACATATTAATTCTAATGTTAATTAGATGTATTAAAGTTATGTAGGTAATATAAAGATGTAGGGCATTTGGTGGCACAGAGAGTGATATTGCGGCAACTATGGCTTCGATTATTATGCAAATGTACATTTTATCAAAAAGGATGTTGTCTCAAAATGTTGCAGCAATCGCCTTCGTTGATTTGTAAGTTTTAGATTACTCTTCTTAGTTTGTTAACAATTGCTAATAAGTAATAATTGAAAGAATATTTTCCATTTCTGTTTAATATGCTTACAGAGAAGTTATTTCTGTTACGCAGTTCACACTACACTGACTGAACGTTCAATACAAGATCGCTGTGTATTGAAACACTTTTATGTCTGTAGGTATTATTCTAGGCGTGAAGATGACCTCAAATTGCAAAACGTGCTAATCGCGACCCAGCCTACTACCATCGCGAAAATTTATGAAGTGCTGACGTGAAACGTGAAATTCGAAATTGCCAGGTTGATGTACGCCTGTAGCTAGCGAATAACGGATTCCGAGTTGGGTCGTACACGATGATGTTTTTTATTGTTTATTGTTACAATCGTTTTGCACCGTTTGACGCTAACCAGCGAATTCTGTGCGTTTTCTTAGCGCATTCTAATTGAAGATATTCGCATCCGGAATGCTGTAAAACCATTTTAACTGTGTGGAAACTTCCCGCGTAAATTTAGCATCTAATTGTAAATGGAATGCGTGATACTACTTCTCAAGCATTTCTAAATGTGTTGGAAAAAAAGATTCATTGTAACAATGTCGTTAGTAAACAGAGAGATACTTTACTTGAACGAATAAAATATATATGTATTTAGCAAATAATGGAAAATTAAGTGCAGCAAATAAAAGGATTCTAACGTCTCGATGTTTTGTACAAAAAGTTCTAAAGTTTAGATTTGTATAGAAGCTAGTTTCTATGGTTTCTGATTTACAAGTAGAGCAACGCAACTGCGCTGAAAGCCAGTGGCGGACGCATAAAAGTTTACACAAAATAAATTAAATGTGATACGCGCTCAAACACTTACCGTTTTAAGAGTTCTCCGTGAATAATGTCCAAAATTGTTTCGGCAAAGTGAGTGCGGCGTGAAGAAAAAGTGTTCTTGTATGCCGAAAACGAACGTTCTACATCTAGTGACGTTATATTTGTGTAAGTAAAATAATCTTTCAAATAACTTAACGGTTCTGTTGACGCACCTTCACAAATTTGTCTTAATGTGCCAAAATCAGAGCTTTATCTAAAACACTTTCAAACCTTTCTAAAACACAAACATTTCTTGCGTCTTCTGTCGCGCATAGCTGTGCGTGAACATGTTGCGCTATTTGCAAAGATTCCACTAACGACACCGAAGAATTTTGTAGTTTTTCTATCGCATCCGCTAGTCCCACGTAATTGTTCTGAATAATTTCCAAATCTGTTTTAATTTGACTATCCTGAAATTTCAAGCGGCTTACCTTGACAGCCGCAGCTTCCTTTGGGTCGAACTCTAAAATCACGTTCTTTATATTCTTAAAATATTTAAGATAATAAAATGCAGCCTCTAACCATGTTCCCCAACGAGTAAGAATAGGTTGTGGTGGTTCAGGAATACCGGGGCATAGTCTATGAAATTCCCGAATACGTTTTGGGGATTTTACAAACACAGCTTTTGTATGTGCTATTAGAGTGTCTACCTCGGGATAACATTTTCTGATACTATTTGCTACGAGACTGAGAGTATGAATTTTACATGTAATATGCAACAAGTTAGCACAATGTTTTTTAAGAGATCGACTTACAGCAAGCATGTTTGCGGCACCATCACTCATAAACATCAACAGTTGATTTGTTGAAAGTTCAAACTTTTCCAATGTATTTAACACCAACATTGAAATTACTTCGGCAGTGCATTGTTGTATTCGTCTGGAAGCTAGTAAAATTGAGGGTGACGGTCGATATGGTTCCATTGTGCGTACTATTACATTAACCACAGAATGTTTACGATCTGTTGTTTCGTCCACACATAACCACAGTTTTTTATCTTGCAACTCCGATTTAATTCTTTTCTCGACATGCCCACGAGCAGACGGCACAACTCTCTGTAATGTTCTCTCACTTGGTAACTTAAAGTCCGAATATTCATTCCAAAACGAAGACGTATGCTTTCTTCCTTAGTAAATGAAATGGTAAATTACATGCAATAAACATAAATTAAATTTAAATTTGTCATAATCTCGTGTGGAATTTTTTTTTTGAAACATGCCCTGCACTATTTACGTGCACTTTTCGACCAACACATTAAATCTATTTTACACATTACACATTGAATTTTAGCGCCATCACACTTTAAATCAGGCATTTTTGCAATAAATTCTCTTATTGTGTCCAACTTTGGTCGTTTTCGCGACGTAGGAAACATTTTCAAAACAAACGTAGAACTACGATATAGTATACGACAGCGTAGATGCATACACAACAGTTCAGCTTTCGAGTCGCAGTTTTACTGACGCTTATACCGAATTGTCCCGGCCGTGTTTATTTTGTGTAAACTTTTATGCGTCAGCCACTGGCTTTCAACGCAGTTTGCGTTGCTCTATTTACAAGTTATCTTTCTCCTTTGTTTTTGAAATGCAAGGTTCGTCATTCATCGTTTTGCAGTTAACGTAGTTGGTCAATGGGGGAAAAATTGAATAGCGCTTTTAGTAGATTTGGCATGATGAGATTATAGAATTTACTTAGTTTTCATTGTCAAAATTGTAGAGGCAAGAGAAGACTAAGGAAGCCTAGTTTGGTAAAGATGATTGGCAATAATAGTTTTAGAAGAAATTCGAAAACGATGTAGTAGTAGACTGGATTTTAAAGAGAATCAATTTAAAAATGAGACGAGCATTTTGCTAATAATGCAGAATACTAGAAAAGTATATACCAAGGAACCAACAAACGATTTTGTTTCTTTAAATATTCTTTTTAAATTGATGAAGGCATTTTTTCTTTATTGTAAAGTTGTTAGTACAAAAATAAATACCTAGAGAATTCGTATTGTGTTTTAATCAAAATGGCAATAATTCCGAATATGTATTGATTCTTATGTCTCGTTTGTGTAAAGAAACCAAGAAAAAATAATAACGAAAGTAAAAAATTTTACATTGTTCCCAAGAGGGCTTTTTCCATTTAAAACTATTAGATTTGTGCACAAAATAAAATTGCAACCTGAAATATTTACCTAAGATGTAGGGCTATATAGGCCCTATATCTTATATCTCTCTATAAAACCATATATGTATTTACCAGTGCTTTAACATGGAGGGGAGAATTGAATATTCACGGAAAAACAAGAATGGAGATTACAACCAATAGAAATGGCATACCACAGAAATGTTCTAGGAATGAAGACAATCAGCAAGAAATGAAATACAGATATAAGGAAAGTACTGGAAGCAAAATCAGAGAAACAAATGTTGGAAGAAAAAAAAAAATAGGATGGTTTGGGTATCTAGTAAGGATGAGGGGAGAAAGGAAATTGAAGATTTGGGTGACGAGGCCAATAGAGAAAAACAAAAGCGGGAGACCAACAAAAGCAAACACTGCAATCAGCGAAGGAGATTGAAGAAGACAGGAAAAAGGGGAAGGCACTTATCCACGAGAAGAAAACTTAACGCATTAAGGCACCAAGAGGACAGGACTCTGATGATGATCTTCTTTTGTTTCCGGGATATCTGGTCTGGAAGTTTTCAGTGCAGCGTCTTGAAGGTATTTTTGTGCTTTTAATAAAAACACATTCCAACGTTATAAACTTTAAGAAAACGGGAAATAGATGTTTTTTGACGGGTGGATGCGAAGTGGATTCAATTTGATAATCGGATCGTAGTTTGGTTGTATCAATAGAGCTAATCTTAGAAATTCAATATCGCCAGAGAATTGCACCAGCAGCCTCTTCGCAGCGAAAAAGTTACAGTGTGGTGTGCTTTGTCGAAAGTTAGGATAATCGGACATTATTTTTTTGAAAATGAAAGCACGCACTATTCCACATTTAAAAGACGCCATACGACGTGAAATCGCAGCAATACCGGTGGAACTGTTGGAGGATGTGATGAGGAACTTTAAAGACCGTCTGCAATGCGTCACCGAGGAAGGATGGCATTTATCGGACATTATTTTTCATAATTAATTTTTCTTCTGCATTACAATAAAACTTCCATTCATTAGCTACAAATTGTGATTTTTTTTCATCCCGATAACTCGAAAATTAAAGGTAAGACGTCCATTTCAAATGCGGTCATTTGGTCTCCGCCACCCTTTATAAGAAAATACAGTGGAAATATACCAACGATAAGTTTGTACAATGCAAGTGGGATTTTTCGAAACACATTTTGGGTGGATTTAATTCATTTAGCAAATTCTAATCAGGCTAAAGTTTGTAATATAGAATTTTAGGCCGATTATAATAAACAACACTAAAAAAAGCAATAAAAAACTGTTGGTAATACTAATGTTTCATTTTAAATTAGTCTGTTAGCTGCTTCTAAATGATTCTATACCTGTCGTGCAAACGGTTAATTTCTCACGGACCGGTAGTCCTCTAAGCAGTCGTTTATCTTTAATTTGTTACTAAATCATCACTAGACCGGCGCTACATTCCGGTTCCTAAATTGGTCTTATTGCGTTGTCTAATCATAAATCCTTCGCCATAAATTATTCGCTTGTTTTTTCACTTCTGAATAGCGATGAATAAAATATTGAGGGACGTTGCTGGATTTATTGCAACGAGCGAAACGAGTTTAAATCTTAAATGTTTGTTTTTCACGCAATCCAGTTGAAAAATCAATAGGAGAAGAAATTCAGGATAACAGGCATAATATGGGAAACATGAAATGAAAACTCGTGTCTGCGGCGGATAAGAGTGGCGCTGTTTAAATAAAACGAGCCAGGAATAGAAAAATAAGAGGAAGACGGTCATTTCCGCGTTCTTCGCTATTTGCTTCCTTCCAATCGTGAAATTTCAATAAGTTTTAAATGTGAAGCGTTGCTATTGACATTCTAATTAAATTTCTTCCGGAGGAATGAAATGGCGGAAATTTAATTCTGTTGTTATTGCAATGATTTCGGATGCTTTAGACAAACATGCATTCGATTAGTTGCACGTCTGTAATGCAATAAATAAACTAAGATTATAAATTTATTCTCCAAGGAATTCAGTATCCAGAGAAGGAATTTCCAACTTTTCTTGCATCGACCTTGTTTAAAGATGTTTAGTGCAAAAAAAATGTTTTTCGATTATTTCATAAACGATCGAAAATATGTTGAATTTGCATGTTTTCTAGAAAAAAAAGCTATCACTAACAGGGATTGAACGAGCTACAATTTGAAAAGTCACGATTTCGTGTCCATTGTAACTCCAAAAGTTATTGGTCGTAGAAAGATAAAATTCAGAGTACACGTTTATAATTAATACCTCTACGACTTTGTGAACTCATTTTTTATCTGTTTTGAAATTATTTACACACATATACATAGTCCTTCCTCTCCTGCCTTCATTTTGCAATTGAAACTATTTATCTAAACAAAATACTTACAAGAGATCCAAACAACCAGCGCGAACTAAACATTAATTACACGTTAAGTAGGCTATTCGGTAAAATACTACATAAATGTGTAAGAGAGGACATCGGCGGTGTGATCAGTGAAGATCAAAGTGGATTTACGCTTGGAACTCATTAAGCATAACAACAACATCTCAGATCCTATACAAACCACCAAAGGACAGGAACAGGGATGTAGCCTATCGCCGATATTATTTAACATATATGTAGAAACTGTATTGAGACACTGGAAACGAAGCTATGAGGGAGAGGGGGTACCAATTCAACATCATCTGTTTACCCTAAGTTTTGCCGACGACCAAGCAATCATCGCTCACGACGCATATGACCTGGAATTTATGGCAACAAGATTATATAAAGAATGTGAGAAATTGGGCTTGCAGGTTAATACTGAAAAAACGAAATATCTTGTTATCAACTCGGACGCCCTATTCGAAATACTAATAGATGGGGATAGACAAATAAAGCATGTAGACAAATTCAACTATCTGGACAAGGATGGGATTGGAATATTAGAAATAAGACAAAGAATCCAAAAAGCAAAAAAGGAAGTTTGTTCGCTAAACTCCATTTGGTGGGACAAAAACATCTCGTCCTAAAACAAGAAAAGTATAGGGAGAGTTATGGTTGAAATATTACTAACGTACGGAAGTGAAGTGTGGGCAATGAGAGAGGATGACAAAGCAAGGTTATTGGCCGTTGAGATGGATTACCTTAGAAGGAGTGCCAGTGTCAAGAAGGGAAGGAATTACCAACGAAGAAATCAGAACCAGAATGCATGCGATGGAAACAGTTGTAGACAAGATCGAAGTTAAGGGGTTAAATGGTTTGACCACTTACTGAGAATGCCAGAATCGAGATGGCCGAAGTAGCTGTTTGTATGGAAACCGCCAGAAGCACGAAAAAGGGGAAGATCGCGAAGGTCGATGTACGATGGGATACGAAAAAATATGGCAGAAAGGAACCTAGAGGAAGAGTCAACACAAGACAGAGAGGCATGGAAGCGGAGGTTGGGTAGACAACAACTTGTTGTATGATTGTGTATTGTGACATTTAATGTTTTATTATACATAATCGACACAAAATAAAAAAATAAATATCTATGTATATTCAAATGTATTTCTCAGGGGAATTTTGGGGAAAATTTGAAATTTTCGAAATTAATCTAAATTTCTAAACTCTTAGTGGGATCGGGAGTATTCCTGGATACTCTTTGAGCAATTTTCTTGTGAATTTTGAATTAAATAAATTGAAATTAACGAACTTTTGAATTAAAATTATAAACTAACCTTGAATTCGCACGATACTGTCACATAAACACTCCGCTTATGTTAACCTTTACAGGAATCTGCCAGCTCTAGGCTCGAACCTTTCTTTCTTTGAAATTATACTTTAATTTCGCTATCGAACACTTTCTATGGAGACCGTAGTCAAAAACACTAATTAACTTAACGAAAGCCTAACCAGAATTGATGACTTTTCTGGCGTCCCTATCTCCTTTGTTTTAATCGGTAAGGCGATTGTTTACCTCCACAGCTAATTTTGATGATTTAAATCCAAATATAAATTTTCTGACGCCTTCCAAGAAAATCTATTTTCTTGGTGCAAGAAACCATTTCTCTGCATGTATAAACACTCTGGAACAAGTACCGCTAACCTGACCAGACAAACACATTTCCCGGACCGGCTAGGTGTTTCTTGCAAATTTGTCCTTTTTTTTATTTGCCTTGGTGAGCCATAATTTGGTAGACTATTTATTTCAATTTTTTTTTAACGTACTCACATTTAATCTCGGACAAATTATAACAAGTTCAACCTTTCATTAGTTACATATTAGCTTAGAATTTTTAAACTTTGCAAACTTTTGATATTATAAGAAATTTCCTTTCTTTGTGTAAATCTAAATTACGGTCCTAATTCGAGTTTATTAAATTCACTCTGGTCTATAGTACCGGTTTTGTATTGTAACCATACAACGTTTTTATTAAATTTATAACCCTTTTCGTAAATTTCATGTTGGCGTATTAGTTTACGAGAATAGTACTACGCTGTTAAATCCTTCTTATTTTATTTAATTTACTTGTTGGATTTTACTATTGTAAGGATCACTGTAAATTTGCTAATATGTATTTTTTTTGTTTATTAATACACGTTATTGCGTATCTTTTGGATACATACCAATTTATATAAACCCGTAACCAACTTTTCAACATTTTTGTCATTAATGAATTTTCTTATACGTTAAACGTGTGAATTTTTGTTTTTCTATTTTAATTAAATTTTGCGATTTGCCTCTTCTTCCTCAAATATAATTTTTATCATCTTCTTCGTGGATTCCTGTTTACCCTTTATTTCAAACAGGTGACGCCTTATCATTTTTTTCTGATACTTTTGTTTGGTGAGTTGAATTGACCCACTCCCTCGCCGACGAGCAGGCTAGCACCCTGAATGAAGGTGTCGCTAATTGTGATACACTGGGGAATAGTCGCATGCGCGGATCTTCGTTATTTAACAACTACATCGTACCTTGGCGTTTTAACTGGTTTCTTTTTTTTATTTTAAGGCGCTACATATTACTTTTGAAATAAATGATATTGTACTTTTCACACTATAACAGAAAAAGTACACTAACCTTTATGAATTAGTGCAACGGGTACAATTATAGTATATTGCATTGTACATATTGTAAACTCAGCAAGAGATATGCAATTACAAACAAAAATGTCAAAAAATGGCGAATACTAGCGTAAGAAAACGTGTAAGTTAATTTCCTTCAAAGATATCTCCATAAATTTCTGGACATTGCACAAACTGGAGCCTTCGAAAGTATATTTGTGCATATTCAAGGGATGAAGAAAATAAAAATCGCGATCGACTCTAACGAGGGGGATGTTTAATAAAAATCTTGTGTGTATCACTTTGTAATAAAAAATATATAGCTTAATAGGTTTTCTTAGTTCTGCACTCTCCTACTTAGCGAAATGTCAAATTAAAAAAGAAGGCGAAACTAGAGTAACTTTTAGAAAAAGATATTCTAAGAACCGACAATGATCAATTCTCTATTTTTGTCGAGAGATAATCTCCACGGAAGTGATTAATAAAAACTGTAAATACGTAAGATTAAATGATATTTTAACGGTGTTTATTCTTATCCATAATAAATTATCTAAATAAGGACTAGATGGCGCAATAGTAATTGCACTTATTGCATTAGGTCATTTCATTTCGCTGACGGCTGGTAATCTCCGAACTCTCATCTGAACGACAATAACCTTACGGTGTATTTTGAACATTTACGTTTTAATGTATTCCCATCCGAACATCCGCTTCTCGTAATGTGCATATGTACTGCATGTAAGCGCATACACGTTATAGCGTTAGGTTAAGTGCATCATATCTTGATAGAACATCTGAAAGCTTACTTAATCATTTTAAAACACACCCATCAACATTTAAAGTTAAAGGAAGACATTCTATAAGAATTATAATAGTATACGTGTAAGTACATAAGTATGCTTGTAATCTACCTTCTTTATGTAGTACAGACCCGGCGAGTACATTTCAAGAACTTGCCTTGGATGCGGATAAGTGAATTAGCGCGCACTAGAATTTCTGAGAAGCCTCGTCGCTTGTCTTCACACAAGAGACCCGATTTAGATTTTCGACTGCATATACTACATACATAGCGCACCCATTAACTAGTTCTGGAGCTATGGCCCGTCATCAACGAGTCAGTCCTCTTTTCCTTTACCTTCCTCCACTTTGCCAGCTGCCGCCGACGACTGCGACCAAATTACATATTTTGATATCTTGCCAAGTGTTTCGTATTTTTCTTTTCCCGAAAGCTGCCGCTCCGAGGCACAGCAGACCGATGATCCAAATTCGATTTAACGGAGGAATTCGTGTATTTATAGCAGGCGAAGAAATGAAAAGAAAAGAATGATGCGACACTGAGGCAATCCCTAAGGAAACGAAATCGTTTACTTTTACAAGCCAAATGTTTCTTCAATATTAATTTATCAAGATTTTATATTTAGTTGGCTTCCGAATGATGGTTATAAATAACAGATAGGGATTCTACCTAAATAGTAAGCAACCAGATATCCCTCTCCTCATGCTTCAAATCAAGTTGGTGGTTGCACAGTACGGTTTGAATCTGGATTAAATTATCCAGGCGCATGAATAAATGACGTTTAACCGCAGAGTTTGCTACGGATGTATTGGAGGTCGTTTAAATAGGTTAACTAGCTAAAGAATATTAATAATGCTATTAATATTTTTGTGCCACCAAGAAATTGGAAGAAAATTACCAGTGAAACATAAATAAATCGTCCACCAGAAGGAAAGTGGAGAACAGAATTTGTTTGAATGTACAAACGCTTTTATTTTCATAGGTTATGTGAGATGGTGATTCGTAAGCGATGAGATGTAAATGAGGAAAATAATAGGTAAGTAGGATAATGGATTTATATATTTTTACCATTGGATAATTAACGTTAAAATTTCTGTTTAAAAAAAATAACAAAATAGTTGCCACAGATTGGTGAATATAAGAATTCCCGTTTGTATTAAGGATTAGCGAAAATTACAAAAATCTCGCCGATATCGTTTTCAAGGCCAGTAACACAAACGTTGGCAATTTAAATAAATTGCGATTCAATTCACCGCACATTTAATAATGCTTTGATCTTTCTGTTTTCATATTTTTTAACTAATTGTTGGTATATTTCCTCCTTTTTTATGTAACAGGTATTTCAACAAAGGGAATTGATGAGATATGCCTGCTTGCATAAATCCGTTGAGGTATCAGCTGTTCTATCTCATACTCTTTTTGTCGTAATACCTAGCACCCTTCTAACACCTAACCGTACAATTATCCCTGCCACTCGTTCGCGATTCTCAGGATTCCTACGACTTTACCGAGGTAGTAGGTTTTGTAATATTCTTTGCAAACAAAATTAGTACAAGTATTACTTTAATCTTCACGTATCTGTACACACAACAAACAAGTTATTTTGTGGTTATGTCATCTTCATCGACATAATTTTGTACGTATACAATTACAAAATTACGTATACATAAATAGTTATTGTTTTTATAGATACCAACATAAAAGTGCATACCTTTTAACAATTTTTTATCGACGTATTTTTGTAGCTATACCGTAAGAGCGAGCGTACTATGATCAGTCAGCATAGTTAGCGCTTTTCGGAAGTACAAGAGCAAAGTCGTGTCTTACACGTGTACGTGAACGAATATGCCGTTTATAACGTGAGCAAGGTGTTTTCCGAAATGTAAGAGCGAAATCGTGGCTTGCACATGTACGTGAATGAATACGCAGTTTATAACGTGAATAAGGTGCACAAATGAATTTGCGTTTACGCAATTTTGTGAAGCAAATGACATTCCACAGTGACATTTAACACAGCACATGACCAGATTCACTTCACAGGTTCTTGGGAAATGTGAGTAATCTTGAAGAAACTCGAAGGAAATCTGTAAGATTTAAGGTTCATCGTTTTTGTTTGCGACCACGTAGATCTCTAGGTATACCTTGATATCATCTTAATGCAATGGAGGAAGTTAATGGTATTTTAGAGAGAAACAAACTGAAGATTAATTTTCGGCGTTATACTTATTGTTTATGTACTTTTCTTAGTTTATCCACAATGTTAATAAAGTTTTTCAAAAGATTGTGTATTTTTAACACATTGTTACCCTATGTGCTCATAAATGGATGCTTTCTTCTCTAAAAAGAAGAAAGCATCTATCGTACTAACCATTTCAGTGGAGTAATAATACCAACAGAATAATATATTTGTCAAAGCAACAGCATTGTTTAAACCACGTTAAGCAAAAACATATTTATTTAACCTTTTAATGGCGAACGTTCCCAAAATGGGAACGTATTAAAAATTCGAAGTTTTTGTTGAATTAGTCATATTATTTGCATAAAATTTGTATAATTAACAATCAGAAAAGTTGACATCTATGTATATTTTCAAACATAAAAATATTATGCAAATAATATGATTAATTCAATAAAAATTAGAATTTTTAGGATGACCCCATTTTGGAAACGTTCGCCATTAAAAGGTGAAGTCAATAAATGATAAAGAAACATATATTTGTTTCAAACTGGCGAAGTTCTTTGAAAGAACGAACTATATTGTTGAATCAAACTTATTACGTATATTAGATCAAGCAGATATATTTTCAAACCAAACTTGAGGTTATTTGTTTCAAGAGATCATATGTTTGCATCAAGTAACGATGCCAAAGAAATTATTTCTTTAAATTAAAAAAAAATATATCTTTGCCGCCGTTTAAAATTACGATTTGGCTGACATATTTGTTTGAGTCAAAAACTTTTTTTTTCTCTATGTACTTGCGAGTATCTTAGCACTTTGAAGGATGCTTTGGAAAACAAAATAAACTACAATCAAATCTTAGCAAACCATGGCAAAGGCCAATTGATATAGCGTTTAAATTCGACCATAAATACGAAGTAAAAGTCAAGTGTGATGATTTAAAAATACGTAGGGCTCCAGTACGTTACATATAAACGTACAGATTATATTGAAACTTCACAATTCCAGGTTAGTTTTCTCTCTTAAAATTTAATACTCGTAACACTTCATTAATTAATATCTATTTTTAATTGCCCAAAGAGTGTATAGGAACACTCATGGACATTAAACATTACAGTACGTATTTCTTTGCTGCTGCACATTACAATACCGTTTTCCAGTACATATGAATACAAAAGCCTATGCCTGTTGCTCCTTTTTGTGGTGTTTGCACATATCTTTACATGTAAGCTTACGCACCCTACAAGTTCCCGTCTTTCCCTTTTTTTAAGTTATCTGTTACCGGGTATATTATGAATAAATCTTCAATAATACTCATTGTGCAATAATGAAGGTGAGGCGAAGCTCCCGCCCTCTTTTTTTAGCCTATTTAACTTTGTCACTCATCCGATCTGCTGGCAGGGGCGCTCGGTCACAGGCTTGATCGTGTGGGGTATAAGGAAACTACGAATCATCCAATCTCTCCTCTACTTGATATAATACTAGTAATATTATGTTGGCATCACTGTACCTTTTCCTTTAAGGAAAATAAAATATGAGTTATTTCCTTATTTGGATATTGGAAAACGATATTATAACGTTTCTAGTATTCATATTCTTATCTATGGCTTGCAACAGCTTCCCCAACAAAATAGTCTACTTGAACCATGCCTTGATCTGTTTTCCTATCTTCTAATATCAATGTGTAGTAGTGTCCGCGTGAAAAGAAAAAAACTACTGTGGCAGATGTTACTGAACACAATGTGAAATATTATTTCCGACTTATTCATTTCCTGCATTTAAAAAAGCGTTAACATGCAGGGATATTGGTGTTATCCTATATTTTTGTTATCGCGGCATGTGTAAGAACGGTGTCGTTATCTAAATACTGTTGATGATCGTTCAAATATTATTTACTTTTAACGCTTCTTCACGAGGGATACGCCAACACAAATGTATGCTTTTCTGTAGAATTGAATTAGGAACAGTTAAAGTATTAGAGTACCAGGCAGAAATTTTCAAAATTCACCCACAATTTAAGTTGGACAGTTTATGTAATACGCCAAGAAATTAGCGAATATGTCCTTTATTGCGAGAACTACCAACGCAAAATGTTAAAATTTCTACAGGGAGTAGTATGAATATTATTGTAACGAGGCCCATTATATTGTGTAAGTTCAGAAAATTTTTGATGAGATAATCAGGTTCTATTTTAGAATATTACGTATGCATACGTCAAAGTACTTCCACTTTCATGTAATACTACATATAAAGGTTAGAAAGAAGTCTTGATGTTCAGGAGCAATATTATAAGCTTTCTTCCAGCACCCTCAGACAACCGTAAATTTCCAGTACTTGCGCAATATGCTAACTGTAGCTCTTTTTTTATATTGCGCATGTACTAGACGCTAAATTTACGGTTTTCTGAGCGTGTTAGAACAAACCTATAGTCTCACAAAAACGTCTAGCGTCCCTATTTTACTTCTTCGATATTTAGATAGTAGTTTTGGAATAATACTAGTTTATCATCTTCTAATTACGCGTAATTATTTTGAATTGAAAACCGTGTTCTTGTTCCTACATCAGGAATTAGTACTTGCTTCTAGGTGATAGGAACATAAGGAATTGCTTGATTATTCTTATTTAGGTATAGATGGATCAATTCAATACTCTTTCAAAACGAAGATAACATCCATCGAATACATGATATTCAAACTTCTGCTAAACAGAACATCTCTAAAACTCGTGCATAATACAGGATTACTTTTTACGGTGGCCAAACTCTAACCGAACAAAATGGCGAGGTTATATACCATTTAATTTGTAAACGACGGCTTTGTGGTTACTGGAGAACCCGATAATAACTGTATCGATGCATCCCAGACCAGTTTACTAATGAATTCATATATTCAGAGCACGTATTTCAGGAAATTAACAGTCCCTATTGTCAATTCCTATAGTGAATTATGTAAACATCATTCCAATAGCATCCTATTACTTGTACTACGAAAGAAAAACAATGTTTCCTATTTTTGCTAACCTGGAGCTGTATTTATATTTCTGTTAATCTTTAAAGATAGGCAATAAAGGAAGAATATATGGCTGCAAGACACTAGCATTATTATATTATTAGAGTGCCACAAAATCCTGATTTGCAATAAGTCGAACATTTGTTTGTCATACCGGTTGTCAACCAAAACTGATTTAATAGTTTGGTATCTAACGGAGAGAAGAATATTGTGGTGGATACTGCCTATTATCTGATGTATACCTTTCAAATGTTTTTTTCTCTGTTAGATATGTAACTAGCTATTGAATCAGATTTGGCTGCCAACCGGTATCAAATGTTAAAATAGCCAAATTCTTGTGCAGTTAGAAACAGACAAACATAACAGAAAAAGAACGTTACGAAAAAAACAAAGGCATGAATATCCGGAAGTGTATATGACAACATCAAGGAAAACGTGGATATAAGAAAGTTAGACCAGTATTTAAAAGGGGAAATCAGTTTGATACTGGCTAAAAAGTCTCAAGTTTCAACTAGAACAGATCAAAATACTAATTTTTAACCACTGTGGACAACACAAAATGGTCGCGGTTAGTTTCTTAATTCATAAATTGGTGAAATTCCTTTGAATAAAAGTAAAAAATGTCATTTACAATGGTTACTCCTCTATACATGTTGACCGCATTCTCAAGAAAGTCCAACATAGGCATTATGTAAGAAATTTCACGACCTTGATGCCGGCAGAAACCCGTAATAAGAAATTTGTGAAACTTCCCTTCCACAGAATATCGAAAAGCAGTTCACGTAATACACTCAAAAACCTTCTTGGCAATCCGAAAAATAAACCGGACATGAAAGAAAAGTCGGGAATTTATAAAATTGCATATAATGACTGTGATAAAGATATTGGTCAAACGAAACGAGCGATAGGTACTAGATTCAATGAACACATCAGGTGCTACAGGTACGGGAAGACAGAAACGTTAAGTGTAGTACAACACATAAACGATACCGGGCATAATATTAAGTTACAAAACCTGCAATTGATTAAGAACGTAACTTCGCCGCGAGAATTAGACCCCTACGAAACTATTTACTTAAAAGGAACACAAATCTGTTGAATAGAGAAAATGCACCGTTACATCACTCTTGCCTTTTTATTAGGGTAAACGGTCATATGGTTTAAATAACGTGCTACGATGACAAGACACCCTTTCGTCATTCTCCGTATATTTCGCATGTTTTAGATTTAGGGTGTAGGCGGAAGAAACACGAATAGAAGGAACGTACCGTTGTCTTGCTCTATTTTTATGAGGATGCGACCGCCACATGTCTAACATTTGGTGCTGCAATAACAAGGGAGATACATGTTTTAGTGTTAAGCGGCAAAAGTAGGTGGTTTTAAATACTTTTCTCGAGAGTAGGGATAAACAAGCATGGTAGAATTGGAACTTTTTCTCACATTATTCGGTCACAGATGAAGGTGGGAACTCACGAATCCTTGAAACGGCTGTTCCGAATTAATTAATAATTTGTGTGGTGCGTAGTGTACCGATACTTAGTGTTGTTTGCCAACGAATGTTACAATTGAAAATACTTTCATTTCCTGAATATTATTAAAATTTTATTGTTCCAGGTTATTTCGCCGCTGAAAATTTTGAATGCGTATCGGTGTGATAAATTGTTGAAATTAACAATCAGACTGAGACGACATTGAAGATCGAGGTTCAGTTTTAATTGGGAAAGCACGATTCCAAAATTAATGTTAAATACACTCTTATTGTTTCAAATTTAGATTATATTAGTTAGTTGTTGGTAGTAAATAATTGTCGTTTCGAAATATTAATATAGAAAATAATTTAAATTAATAAAATTGGCGAAATACCCGACTTAATAGCAAAATATCCGAAATTGTCTTGGATCTTAAATTGATCACTAATTCCGAAGAAAGATACATTACTAGCAAGTGCAAAAGTTGAGAATTTTGACATTTCCAGTCCTACGCACGATGATGGTTGGATTTTTCGACTATGGCCGTGAGGACTGAGTTGAAAACAGAATTAAAATTTCCTATTAGTTTGAATTCTATTCTTTCAACTTCAAAGGAAATTAACGTTTAATAAAACACTAAAAGCATGTAGTGGTTGCATAATTATTATTTTATTGTACCATGATCAGCTTCTTCGTTTCTAAACTCTTAATGCATGACGTAAGCATTTCACTGGCGACAAGCTGCATCACAGTGTTTTCTATGCTATGATGCCGTTTTTTTAATTATCATTTACAAACACATTCTTATTATTATTCAAAAACGATCTCAAAGACATATTACTTGATTTAATAGAAATAAAAATATTAGGTTTTCTAAATTTAAAATGCAAATCCCAGTCTGCTAATAACATTCAACTTTTATGTGGTATTATATAAGGTGTGAAATGGACTTTATAATTTGTTAGAATTGGTTTTCCTTCGTTCCACGCAAATTTTAATAGCGAAAATATTGTATCTTTATTATAGGACGACCATTATGGTACTAGCCGTGAATATTATGTATGTTGATAATATTGTTAGTATCATAATGATCGTCGTTATGCTCTTAATTATATATAAAATTTTATGTGCTAGCAATATGATGAGTTTATTGGAATGAAATTTGCAAAATATGAATGACAATTAACGGCAAAAATATACCGAGGGTATACATTTTAAAAATTTGAATTTCAAGCTTGTTATTGTCGTATTTCTATACCAACGAATTCTTTGTTATCAAATAAAGTAAAGCGAGGCAAAGTAATTTTTATTATTTTGTAGTCCAATTTGCATAAAAATGAAGTGTACGAGGGTAGTCTGAAAAGTTTGCAGCCTAATGTAGAAACAAGAATTTTTGTCAAATTCAATTTTTATTTCTCAACAGAGTCTCCTTGTAAGTCTATACGTAGAGAAACGTTTACTTGTATCAAAGTTGTCCGCCTTAATTCAAGACAATCACTTTTTCAATTATCCGCAATAGAATAACTGTTTTAAATCAAAAGAAATATTGTCTTAGCGTTTCCTTCTCCGCTTAAGAGAATAAATACTTCTTATGAAATAATGAAGTAAATATTTCTTTGTTTAAGATATTTGTTAACTTGTTTCAAGAAAATCTTGCAGAAAATTTGAAGAAAGCGATTCTTAGTATAAGTAAATGGCCATTTTAACACATTTTAATTCCAGAAAGCGTTTAGGTATTGTTTATAAATCAATAGTTTCATTTTCTTAAAATAAAGCATTTTTTACTTAGGATTCTTGAAATGCATATTATTTACATGCACATTATTAGTTGCGCTTACCTTGTTTACAACAGTACGACATATCCGTACATAATGTAGTAAATTATTCACATTGCTTGTGATTTTAAAAAGGCTAAAGTAGAGGTACAGAATAATGTTCAAACAAAAGTGAACTTAATGTAGAAGTACACACGAAAAAGGTGCATAGAAACAGTAACCAAGATAATGCTAATAAATAGCTCCTGATATTGATGGAATAACTAGCGGCAAAAGCAATATGACAGGAGAACAACATTAAACCTTTTTGTTCCCTGCTACATTGCAATTACATTTCTCAGTTTGTGCCACTAATCTTCAAAAGCACCAACTGAAATATTTCCTGGCGTCACCTAGTGCCTAGTCCTAGATAGTAGCGACAGAACTGGAATACGGATACCATACCTACCCAAACAATGATATAACCTTTAACGTACAATGTTTCATAAACATTTTCAAAGGATACCAGTTAATGTAATATTTTTTTTCTTTTTATTTCTATTTACCACGTGTACTAATTTAACTATAGTTGTTTTTAATTAATAAATAATAATAATAAAAAAGGGATAAATAAACTTAAATATTATCTTATTAATTATTAAGCTCCATAAAAATAATCTGTATTTAATTACATTTTAAAGAAATAATTTAATTGTACCGTAACCTATAAAAAAAACTTTTACATTAGTTTATTCACGTGTTCCTATTTCGGATTTTTAACTTGGAGGAAGCATTTTTCTGTCTTGGATTTTCTTGATTTTCTAACCCTAAGAAAATATTTATTTAATTCAAATAAAATTTCAAGGAAATTATTTTCTTATATTATACATTTTTATTGTCTTGAAATAAAAATATTTTCTTGAATAGAGACTGATTTTTGCAAAAATCTTCTTGATGCAAGAAACCATTTCTCTGCGTGTATACGCTTTCTCCAGCGATGCTCCCATCTCCTTAATCCGTCGAAATAGTAGTTGGCATCTTGTTCTGGAAAATAGGTCTTTATCAATGTTATGGCCTCCTCATTCGGTGAAAATCTCTGCTCTCCAAACGAAACTTTCAGCTTAGGAAACAGATGGAAAAGATGATAAAGGCCTGATCTGGTGAACAAGGCGGGCGGTCTATCAATTCAAACCGCAATTCCTGAATGTTTGCCATGGCGATCACTGAAGTGTGACACTGACGGAACAAAACTTTCTTTTTCTTCAATTGCAGCACTTTTTTCGCAATTTCTACCTTCAGCTTGTCAAGTAATGATGCGAAAGTTTTGTTAACATTTCTAAAAGGTCAAGAGTTTTCACCAAGTAACATGTTACATAGTAGAAGCAGCAAACGAGACGTTGTTAATGATGAAAGCTATTACGATTGTTGGAATAAGATCTGCGTGTAGAAAATGAGAAAAATCAAGGTGATTTTTTTCAAATTTTTGTGCCAAATAAAAAAACTAAAATTTCCAGAAAATGTATTGTACTGTTGGTACTATTGATGAAGCGAATATGGTGTAAATGATTCGCAAATATGTTTTGATGCGTTAGGAATGGCAGATGTACAAGATGCCCAGTAGGCATACGTACTATTAGCAGTATACCGAATGTTATCGCAACTTTTCTAAACCTGTCCATCCAGAAGAATATACCGGCCACTGTTTTAGGCGGTCTTCTGTTTTTCTTGTGGGAATATTACGGAGCAGATGTGCTAAGTATCGAACGTCATGGAGGATGGGTAATTCTGTTAGTAGTAATTTTGTTGCCTCTGTTATTCTCTTATTACTAACACATCGAGCAACGGAATCCTGTTGTCTTTTTCTTCTTCGTAGGTAAATTTAATAGAAGGAAATTTTCAGTTAAGTTGTTCTAGGAAATCACTTATTGAACATTCGCAGGTATCAAAGATGCAAAAAATGCCATCGACGTATCTGATCCAAAGCCAAGGAAAATAGGCCAAAGTATTCTTAAGATCGGTTTCAAATTTATATATAAAGAGGTTAGCCATAAACGGGGATAAGCAGTTACCCATTCCTTCCGTTTGCTGATAAAAGGTGTATTAATTTTGAAAAAAAATTGTTTCATGCAAAGTCTTGCCAACTTCTCTATCCATTTGGATATCCAACAAGTTTTTCTAAATATTCCAAAGTTAAATCGACAGGAAGATTAGGAAAAAGTGCACTTGCATCAAACGAGACTAAAATTTCTTTGTCAGTGAGCTCAATGTTTTTAATTCTTTCAATGAACGCGTAAGAAGTTTTAATAGATAAATCAGGTAACAGGTAACTGATTCAAGAGTGGCCAGATAACCACTTGGAAAGTAAGACAGTTGGACTCTTGATGTTCGAAACAAAAACAAACATAACTTAATGAATTCAGATTTAGGACCATGTATAATTAATTAATCGTAACTTGAAATTTTTGTATAATTTGTTTGTTTTAAAATTGCTTACTTATATTTGCACATTTTCGGATTTGCATAATTTAAAATTACTATATAAGGTTAATTTTTCGTTTAGTCTGTTAGTTCAATTTTACTGCTGATAATAGCTTACTACTGATGCTAGCTTGGCTATTGAAACGTGCGTCCAGTGCGAGTGAAGTATCGTGGTAAGAGTTTTAGTGAAGTATTCCAGTGTCACAGAGATCAAGTACCTGATTAATCAGCTACCGAGTTGTTTTGTGCGTAAAATCGACGTTACGTAAACCTAATCCGTAATTAATATTTTGACAATATTTATTATTTCACTTTTGGAACTTTTTATTTTAAGGAATACAGTGAAATTTCTCGCAAACGGATACCGTTTCCACCGAAAATAATTTATTTACTGTTGTAATCCAACTTTGGCGAAACAATTTTTAAGAGTCAATAGTGATAGCAAAGATTGTGGGGTAGTATGGTAAACAACAATAAGTCTCAGCACACTCCGCACCACACAAATGATTAATTAACTCGAAACAGCCGTTTGGAGGACTTGTGGGTCCTCATCGTCAGTCGCGTGACCGAATTATGTGAGAAAATATTTTAATTCTAACAAACCCGCTCTTTCCCTATTCTCAAGGAAAATATATACAGATACCTACTTTTGCTGCTTAGGACTGAACTATGCGAAAATCAGGAGAAATAGACGAAAGAGTCTTGACACGACGAAGCGCAAGACATGTGGCCATCCCACCCTATAAAAATAAAAATCGAGCGAGACAACGGTTATGTCCTTTCTATCCATCAAATGTGTTCTTTCCGCTTATACCCCTCAACTAAATAATAGACATATGCGGAATATACGAAAGGATCGACGTCTCTTGTTATAACACGACCATAAATCAAATGACCTCTTTACCGTAATAAATTGAAAAGACAGGAAAAGTGTAAAGGTCCCTTCTCTTTATTGATTAGGTTATTTGCGTAAATAGTCTCATAGGCGTCCAGTTCATGCGGCGAAATCATGTTTGTAACCAATTTTAGGTTTTCTAATTGGATATTATGCTCGGTATCGTCTATGTGTTGTGCTATACTTGACGCTTCTATTTTCCCGTACCCGTAACACCTGATGTGTTCATTCAGTGAATCTAGTACCTATCGTTTGACCAATATAGGCTTTATCACAATCACCACGTGCAATTTTGTAAATCCTCGACCTTTCTCTCATGTCCGGTTTATCTTTTGGATTGCCAAGAAGGTTTTTGAGTCCTCTGTTGCGGAGGGATGTATTGAAAATTTAATAGAAAATAAAGACAATTTCTGTACAAATTGTTGGTGAAAAAATTGTGTCGCAAGCGAATGAACAGAATACAAATCATTCAAAATAAAAATGTTTCAGTTACTGTATCAAAAATAGACATAAATTGTAGTGCTTTTACTATTAATGTTTCTCGTTAATAAAGTTCCTAACAGAACAACGTGTTTTTGATTATAATCGCCCGATAACAATCGTCATTGTCATTATGATACTCAAATGGTCTTATTAAAGTGTGTTAGCATATAAATGAAATCTTACTTTTTAACTTGAATAATAATAGTAACAATGAGTTTGTTTACATGCTTTAAATAACTGAAATTCTTCACCATGATGAAGCGTACTAAAAATACTTTCGACCATGTTTATCAATATTTATTGCATCAAAATACCATCTATATTTACTTTACTATTGGAAGGATAATAAGATTTAGAGTTACTGGATATATATGAGGTAATTGTTTATTCTCAAAATATTATTCCTTCAGAATATTTACACGACAAACAAAGAAGTAGGAAGAAAGACAAAGAAGCTAGAATAAAGTTTAATCTTGGAAAATGATATGGATATTTCACACATTGTGTGATGTTCGCTGCCCGAACATAAAAACCGTACCATCGCAGCGTAAACCTACGTTCTTAAGATAAATAAACACACTGCGTGTTACGTAAACAACCGTACCCGGCTTTCAAGGATATTTTTGCAATAATAACATCGCAGACAATCACGGATTTAAAACGCCAGCGAATATTAGTCACTTCGATGGCGTTACGGAGTCTTTTTTTTAAATCTTGTAATCCGCTCACGACAATACCAATAAATAAAAGCGAAATGAGTAATATACCACGGGGCGACGTTAAAAATGTCATTGTTACTGAAAGTGGTTGAGTAACGGGACCTTTCAAGCACACTTTTTACTTACTACACTACGTTTATATTTGGTAGGTGCATGGGTAGTCGGAGAAATGAATGGTGCCATAGCCAAAAAGTGAAAACAATGCGAGATTTATGGGCACTTTTGCGCAATTGCAATACGTCCTGTACGCTTTTTTTATCGAGAGGGATAATTTAGATCCTTTACGCGTATGACCATTTTTAAGCGCAATAAATTTCAGTAAAATGGTTTTGAACAAACATAAACAATTACAGTGATAATTGATTGCATTGCAGGCGTTTTGAATACATTTCGTTGCATGCATTTAATCACAGGCTTCACGTAGTGGTTTTAACAATATTCGTAGGACGTGAAATACTCAGCAAGTTCTACTGTTTAGTGGTTAGAAAGTTAAAACGAAAACCCGTGAGAAATTCTGACAAGGGAAAAATAGTAATAAACGTTCTTTGAATTAGTAAAAGGGCGAGTTACATTTTAATAACGTATGACCTCTAAAATACAAAAGAAACATGAGATATGAAGATCACCTAAATACGAGATCTAAATGTTAAAAGTGGACGCAAGATAAACTAACAAAATAACAATTAACAAAACAGACTTAAATAGTACATGGAATCTTAACAATTCGCATTTGTCAAAAAACGCTGAAACACGTCGATTAACAATTTTTGATTTGCCATATTTTGGCCTATATCACTTTCGGTAGTTGTGTACTGTGTATAATTTATTGTTGCACTATAACTCAAAAGTCAAAGCTTTCAGTCTAGAAAAAAGAATTTTTTTGTCAAATTCAGTTTTATTTTTCAACATACACGCAGAGAAACGTTTACTTGTATCAAAGCTGTCCGTTTTAATTCAAGACAATTGCTGTTTCAATTATCTGCAATAAAATCAAAAGATATATTTTCTTAGTGTTTCTTTCTCCGCTTAAGAGAAGTATATAAATTGGGAAAATGAGAAATTAGCTATATCTATGTATATATGTACGGCGAGGGAGCGAGGAGGGGATTGAGTAGAATCCGATTGATTCAATGCGGGTTGTAAATACGCTTATAACAACGTTGGCATGTAGGTCTACTGTGTGCAAGAGCACACGTAATAATTTGAAGTCATGGTCGCCTGGAAATGAGAGTTTCGGATATTTATTTTGCTGTTGCTGCGAAGCTTAGATAAAACTAAGAAGCTCAGCCAAAACTAAGAAAATGGGAAAAATCAGAGTGATTTTTTTTTCACATTTTTGTGCCAAATACAGAAACTAAAATTTCAAGAGAATTTATTGTTGCTGTTAGTAGCACTGATGAAGCAGGTGGTAGACATGATTCGTTGCGTCAGGAATGGCCGATGCACATGATCGCCATACTATTGGTAGTATACCGAATGTTATCGCAACCTTTTTCAAGCTCTCCATCCAGAAGAATATACCAGCCACTGTTTTAAGGGGTCTTCTGTTTTTCTGTTGGAATATTGCGGAGCAGATTTGTTAACTATCAAACGTTATGGAAGATAGAGATGTAATTCTGTTGCGGAGGGATATATTGAAAATGAACAGATTTACTGTGGGTAAAGCAAAATTTGGCTTTTAGTTTCGTTTCTATCTTTATGGCTACGTCAATAGACAATATTGCAGGTACGGGATAACAGAAAATCCACACTGAATACAAGCAGCCCCTCAATATCTTCAGAAAACTAATGGGTGGATAAAAATGGATCGAATTTTGGGAACGTACTTTTTCGAAATTACTCTAAATGAAGAACGCTATTTGAGATTTCTTCAATTTGAACTTGTTCCTCCTTTAGCCGTCTTGTTTCCGCAACCCACATGATCTTTATGTACTGAATGATGAAATTCGGTTACAACAAGGAGGGGCACCTCTCCACTATGCTGTTAGTTAGTTTCTACATATAATGTCTTTCTACAAATGGAGTGGAAGGAGAATACTCTCCATGAAATAAAAAAACCGAATGTGATGAAATTCGACTAATTATTCCAGAAATTTGACAAAATACAGAAAATAATCCTTCGTTTTCAAAAATGCGTAGAAGTAAATGGGCGAAGCTTTGTTGTATGTTGTTGGTGAAAAATACTTGTTGGTACTTAACTCTGTGCAGTACATTTCTTTAGTAAATACTGCGAAAATTGTTCGCAATAAAAATAATATGGGATCTTTTGTAAAAGTCTTCTTATCGCCTATTGAAATCAATTGAAATATGCAAAATGTTGCGTTTAAAATAACAAATTAATGGCAATACACATGAAAAAAGTGTCTAGTAACAATAACCAAAATTAATGCCAATGGTATTGGCGGAACCACTCCCGGCGAAAACAATGTGACCGCGACAGAAACCGTTTCTGTCGCTACTTTCTAGGACAGCATGACTATATCTCTCGGCACTAGATGGCGCCAAAAAGTATTTCAGTGCTGTTTTTGGAAATTAATGGCATAAACTGAGAGGTGAACGCAATGTAGGCAGCGGAAAATAACGCTCAGAACCACGCTGATGACGCTGAGTAGGCAGAAATATGTCCGTGGGTTAGTGCTTTTTTCTCTGCTCACATTGTTTTTGCCGGAGCGATTCCACTGGTACCATAAGCCATATTAACATTAAATTAATGGCACTTACCGGAAAACCAAAAGTGGAATGTCCTCTTTAGTCTAAGTCAAAATATGACAATTCAAAAATGATAATCGACATGTCTGAGCGTTTTTGAGACAAACAAGTTTGTTTCATTTATAAAAAACATACGAGGGACACGCTATATATTTTGAGATGCTACAAAAGTAGAGAAGTTAGAGCTGGCAACACTGCATTTCTAAATACCACCATTCTTAAGTAGTAAACTTTGACTGTCAGTTGAGTCGCTGCTGACATGGAGTAAACGTGGTAGGTACGATTTATCATCGAAACATGGACTTGTCAAGAGAACATGTACGCGCAATGATTTACTGCGATTTTAAGGTCGGCTTAAGTAAACAACAAAGTCTTGAATGATTGCAACTCGCATTTGGTGATGAAAGTCCTTCACGTGCAACTGTGTTTCGCTAGTATAGCGAATTTAAAAGAGGACGGATATCGCTTGGTGATGAGGAACGTACCAGTAGGCCCTGTTCTTCAGTTACCGCTGGAAGCATTGAGAGTGTGAGACGTATGATCGACGAAGATCCAACATGCACCTATCAAGTGATTGAGGCAACTCTTGGTGTTGGATCCTCAACAGTAAATTCAATTTTACATGATCATCTTCGGATGAAAAAAATTGTTACTCGTTGGGTGCCACACATGCTTACCGATTTTCAAAATGCAGAGCGAGTAAGAATCGCTCGGGAAACATTGGAAATGTTAAATAATGGTGGACATCGCATTCTATCAGAAATAGTAATAGGTGATGAAACTTACATCCTATTTTACGATATTCCTAACCGCCAGGAGAACCGCGTTTGGATCCACGACGATGCACCAACACCAACAATGGCCAAAAGGCAAAGGGCGGTCAAGAAAGTTATGTATGCAGTTTTCTTCCGTAGTACCGGATTAGTAAAAGCAATGAAGCTGGAAAATCAACGTACAGTCACAGCAAACTGGTACACCACAAAATGTTTACCTGCAGTTCTTGAGTCAGCCAATATTCGCGGGTTAATGTTGCATCACGACAATGCACACAATGCACAGCAGACGGTTGAATTTTTACGTGAAAATAAGGTAAAAGTCATTAAACATCCACCCTATTCGCCTAATTTGGCCATGTGTGATTTCTGGTTGTTCTTCAACCTAAAGAAACATTTACGTGGTCGACGTTTCACGACGGAGGTTGAGATAGATGAAGCAATTCATCTATTTTTTGAGAGCATTCCAAGAGATGATTGGCTTCACGCTTTTACGTTGTGGAAACTTCGGTTACAAAAGTGCATTGATGCAGGAGGACATTATTTTGAACATAAATAAAATCATTTTCGTAAAAAGACTTGTAGTTTTCTTGTATCTCAAAATATATAGCGTGACCCTCGTATACGAAATAATATTAAACAGAGATTTTAGCAGCCATATTATATTAAAATGAAATAAAATACAATTCTTTAGCGTAATATTGGATAAATAGTGGGATAATAGTTACTCAGTATTCTTTGGTGATCTGATGGACAGTATATTACCTAAGGCGCTGTCTTCGCCAAGGATACTAAGTCAAACTTTTTTTCTGAAAATTTCTACTGAAAATGATTTAATTGTTGAAAATCACATCAAGCTTATCAACATTATTGTTTTAAATGGTGCTTTAAAGAACAAAGAAATACTGTTAAATATCCATCCATTAAACATCAGCAAATTCATTTTGAAAAACTTCTTGGAAACCTCAATTAACTGTGCTGCTATATGGTCAAATACACTATTTTTTAATTTAGACTAGATATATAAGGATGTCCCAAGGAAATGGCGTTTTTCGATAACAGCTTTATCTCTCTCTCTTTATTTGTCAAGCCGAAAGATACCGAAACTTGTGTGTTTATACTACTTTGACTTTTTCTGGTATTGCTTCTACATCGCTTCTAGTAACTAGATATGCGTTGCTGCTTGTGAAACGTTTCATTAGATGGTTTTTGACCGAATATAGTAACAATATTTGGTACAATTATAATGTACTATTTTATTTTTCCTATTATATGTTACAACTTTTGTAAGAACTTCTATAAAGTGAAGTTACCTTTAAAACATTTGCATATGACACTAAAATAAATCATTTAGCATAGTTATGACAACAGGTTTTTGGTAAAGTGTATTACACTTGTAAATTAAATATAGTTCATTTGGATGACAAATTAGTCTCAAGATCCAACTTAATTTTGTTTAATTTGATGAATTTAATTTTCGAAGGTTATATTTTCCTGTGTTATAGTACATAGTAGTTGAAGCGTACTAATTGCGAAAATATCTAAGAACTCAATATATTTCCATTTCACCAACGCGAATCCTGCATATTGCAACAAACCTAAATATAATCGTTGCAGGGTAAGTAGTTCGTCTCTTTGGCCCGGAACGCTTCTATTCTAACTTCAAAACGTTTAAACTTCCAAACTTTAGCGAAGACAATTCTTCATTCTATTTTCGCAGCGGCTACAGGGAGCGGACTCTGTTCGGTAAGGGTTTGGGGGCGGAGATCGGGCGAATATAGTTTCTGAAAGTTCTAAAACTAAAGGCACTCGGAATGATAAAGTTTCGGATCATACTTCGGATTCGATTTGGTCGTGTTTCTCCAAATGCATATGTTCTGTTTGTAAATTTACAGTCTCGACTCATACGGGGGCTGTATGTGTGAATGATTAAAGTTATAGTTCTGGTAATATGATTTACTGTGTGCACATGGAATATGTTCCTAAAGGCATTTTATTGTGGTAGTAAGAGATGTTGTGTGTAATAGATAACCTGGGCAAATATGCGGTAACAGCCAGAGGCGTGGTGAGCGCATAAAAGTTTACACATAAAATAGAAGGTAAGAAATAAATTATAAAACGTGCTGGAACACTTACCGTTTTAAAAATCTTCCGTGAAATCACAAACTGGGTAACATCTGTTAAATATTTGAATCATTAGATATGTTTCCACAGCTGTTTCAGTCAAGTGAGTACGACGTGCGGAATACATGTTTTTTAATGCCGAAAATGACCGTTCGACATCTAGCGATGTTATATTTGCATATTTAAAATAATCTTTGAAACAACTTAATGCATCTTCACACGCACCTTCACAAATTTGTCTTAATATAAGAAAATCGGAGTCTTTCTCTAAAACACTTTCAAATTTTCGTATTACACACCAATTTGTTTTGCCTTCTACAGCGCATAACTGTCCGTGAACATCATTCACAATTTGAACAGAATCCACTAGCGACATCGAAACATTTTGTAATTTTTCTATTCCCTCCGCTAGTCCGAAGTAATTGTTGTGAATAGTTTTTAAATCTCTTTTAACCTGACTATCTTGAAATATTTCTTGGCTTTTCTAGATTGCTGCAGCTTCTGTCGGATTGAATTTTAAAACTACCTTCTTTACTTTATCAAAATATTTGTTATAGTAAAACGCAGCCTGCAACCATATTCCCCAACGTGTAACAATCAGCTGTGGTGGTTCGGGTAAATCAGGACAGTTTGTGAAATAGTCGGGTACGATTCGGGGACTTTAGAAACACTGCCTTTGTACTAGCAATCAATGCAATTATTAGAGGAAAACATGTAGGAATCGTTTGGGCCGCAAGATTTAGAGTATGGATTTTACACGTTACATATAAGAAGTTACCACTGTGTTCTTTAAGAGATCGGCCCAAAGAACGCATGTTTGCGGCACCATTACTCATAAACATTAAAAGTTGCTTAGTTGAAATTTCAAATTTGTTCAATGAGTACAACACCACCTTTGAAATCTCATCGGCAGTACAATTTATAACTCTTTTGGAAGCAAGTAAGAAGGAGGATGACGGTCGATGTGGTTCCATTGTACGTACCATTACATTAACCACATAATGTTTTTGACGATCTGTTGTTTCGTCCACAAACAACCAGTTTTTTATTTTTCAATTCCGTTTTCATTCTTTTTTGGCACATTTCGTATCGATGTCCGACTAGGTAATTTACAGTCCGCATATTTATTCCAGATGGAGACAAATGCTTCTTTGTCTAGTAAACGAAACGATAAATTACATAAAATAAGAGTGACACATAAATCAAATGCAAATTTTTCTTGGTCTCGTATCCCACTGTTTGCAGAAGAATGCTGTTTGCTTTCGATGTGACGTTGACAATGGTTTCTGGACCAACACATTAAAGGGATTCTACAAACTAGATAAAGTTTTGAAGTGGTCGTTTTCGCAACGTACCTAACTGCGACATTTTTAAAGCAAACATAAGCGTACAATTACGAAATAAGTTACGACAGCCTACATATACGCAGAACTACTCGCATACAGCATCGATTTAGTACTGACGCTGTGAACGCGTGAAATAAATAATCGCCGACTCCGCACCACATATCTACTACACTGATTGTTACCGCTGTTTGCCCAGACTAGACTAATAGATATAACTTTAGATTACAGGAAGTTTCTGCAGAACAAAAAAACAACGTGGTTTTTCTGAGAATTTAACCGATTTAAACCTAAATTTAGTTCCTATAATCGTAGGCAATTCTAGGAGAAGACACTAGTATTGCATCGTATTCATTTGCACATATAAATATAAATGCATTTTAGAGTCTAACGCACACCAAGACATTGAGCATGTATAGATGTACCATTCACAATCCATGGCGATAGAGAGCAAGGTCTTGCAAGCTAATATGCCAGTATAGTATTACAACGCTTACATTAACCTTGCTTTAGCCATATATCACTTACATAAGTGATATTTACAAATGGCAATCCTCAGTACTTACATACTCAATGAATGTGTATTTATATGAAATACTTGTGACAATCTAGTGGAAAGAATACATTGCTTATGTAATAGACTGTGTTCAAGAAGAAAAGGTTTCTATTAGAGACACATAAAAGTACTGAAAAGAAGAGTTAATTTTAATGTAATGAAAGTCTGTGTTAAATTTATGTTTCCATTACCTAGTAATGATAGTGACGACTGTGGGGTATTACAGGGTCATTCCATTTTAAATCATCCAGCCAAAATTGGAAATGAAACCCATGTTCTCAGATTTTTATGAAACTTTTTTTGTTTGTTCTGTTTGCCATCCTAATTGACCATATTAAATTTTATTTGGATATCCCGAGTACTTTCGAGATATTAGTTTTCAGAAATTCCTAAAGCTGCTTATAACGAGTCTCTTGGCGTTGGTGACATTACTTTAAAAAAAATGTTATAACTTCGTCAGATTTCATGATATTGCAATTACTTTTTCACTAAAATGTGAAACCTACAGATTTAGAGAGAAAAACATATGGCAGCCTAACTCTTAAATACCAATGATAACACTTGCTTATACTTTGATTATATGAAAGTTTTCAAATTAAACAAGTAAAATTTGAAATATGATTTTAGGCAAAAGGCAGAGCAGTAACCAAAGTAATTAATTTTTTTTCATTAATCTTAACAGTGTGGGGTATTATGTCTTGAAAGAAAATTAGTGGTTTTTTAACTGCTAATACATTTGGTACAGATAACCAAGATATAGTTAATTATTACAATATGAGACAGCGACAGCTAAAGTTAATACTCAACTATTAACACAATAACCTGAGTACAGCATACTTTTACTAAACTGCCATGAGACTCTTGTTTGCTTTAACATGTTGATACATTTAAGGTTTATTGAGTTAATCTCCTTCTCTGGAAAATAATACAACCTCCCTGATGCTTTTGTAGTTTGAGAATTGACACATGAAATGATGTTGTTTACTGGAATCCAGTAGATATCTTCTTTTATATGCTAGTGAAAAGACTTGGCAGGGCCAAAGGAATGTAAAAATTTCACTTTCACATTACTTTCGTCTTCGTCTTTAGACAAAACCATTCAAAAAAACCAGCGGTCATCGTAAATGTAAGCGATGTAGTTTTGCACACTGATGTCGGGATGAGTTTTTTCCAGAAAAACTGAAGATCGTGGTAGAAATTTTCATCAAAATGTACTCGTTTCGTTGCTCTTAGGTTTTCAGATTTTGGTGCAAAGTGGTGAAAACGGCGTGTCCCGGGAACTGTATTTGCTTTAGAGAAACGAGTATCTAGTTTTTGTCGTTTCTCTGTGAGTGTTTCTTTCTTAATCAATGTAAGCTGAATGTTCTCTATTCTTGAATTGCAAAAGTCAAAGAATTTTTGTACGGTATCAATGCTACTACCAGGGTTTGTTTGGAGACTTGCTTTTGTCACAAGTCGTTTGATGGTGCTACCAATACCATCACAAGGAGACTTTCCATGGCTGGCGGCAAAGAAAGACCATATAGCTTTCAATCCAAAGTCCTTTTCATGGTGACAAGTTCAGAAATTTTTTGCGGCTTTTGCATTGTGCTGCACAACCATCACTGAAATAAGTAGCACTTGTGACATTCGGAGAAGAGCTTTTCAAATATTCCACAACAACTTTTTGCGTTTCGTGAACAAATGCCACATCATGCGCCAAGTCATCCGAGACTATACACGAACTAAACACTATGAGGTCATCGTTGTTCTCAACTTGTGTGTATATCACAGGGGGATGAAGTGAACAGCTATTGTTTGTCCATTGATATCTCTGGGCTTCATTTTGCAGCACATAAGAATAATTTTCACTAAAATCTAGCAGAACCATTGCTTTATCTACTGTCAAACTGGCTTTACTTTCTTTTAAATATCTTGCTCGGGATTTTGTTATAGATGAATGGGAAATCAACTTTTCTAGTCCTTCCACTAGTGTTTCCAAATATTCATCGAAAGTGACAGTGAATTGCATCTGTTGAGTCCTGTCAGTGAATACCTATCTCACTTCATCACTAGGATCCCACTCTTCAAATTTCTCCATAATGAAGTTTTTCAAGTGAGTGCTTGAGGGGCTTTTGGAGCACTGCCGTAATATGCATGATTTGCTGTCTTTTGAACAAACTAATTGATTAATGAGTTCATTGCGATTTTCTTCAATTGAGCACTCATTCAGCAATAGCGTCACATTTTCATGAATAGTACACACACAAACAAAATTTGTGCCAGCAGCGCCTGCTAACACACACCACTTTGGTATTAGCATGCAGAATTTAGAGAAACCAATTTTGACACCTGGATGTTCGAACTTAAAAGCAGCATATAGCTCATTCAAATTCCCTAATAACAAAATTTTTTGCATGTATTGATCTTTCGATACACTAGCTTTATCTTCAGATCCTGGGATCACTCGAGAATATTCGTCACTTTGATAAAAGTTTTTTACTAGCTGGACTACATTTTCATCCAACGAATGGCATTTTCTTAGCTTAGGTAGTGCCATTATTCTCTTCTCTCTAAGAAAATCCTGAGCTTTAGGTGCTGTATATTCACTCACATTGGATTCTTCACTTATTTTTTTCCTGCTTCATGAAGCAGGAGCTAGGGTTAACATTTGTACTTTTTCTCTTTTTGTAGTGGTAACACTGGGTTTTTCTTTCATTAAATCAATTAATCTGTCCATACTTTTTGCTTTTTGTTCAATTTCTCCTGTCACTGCTTTTGTAGATTCATCTGATAGTGGGAATTCTTTTTCTAAAACCTTGTTTACTTTTGATTTAATTGCACTGGAAACAGACTCGACTTTTCTCTTACTATAGCTTATTTTGCTTTAGCTCTAATGCTTGCTGAGAGAAAAGTTCGAGAGTGTGCTACAGACAGATCCCGACTTTAGCACACTAAAATAAATTTGTGATGGTGTATCGAATAATCCACTGACTAAGTACAAAGAGTATTTTACTCATGCATGTATAACATCGGTAGATGTTGAACGCTCTTTTTCAAAATATAAACTCATTTTCTCACAACGGCGAACATCGCTCACCGAGAGAACTGGGGAAACACATCTAATGGAGTCAACTTTTTGCCACTCTTATCCATATGATGTTAATACTGATAATGGTGCTTCTAGCTTTACTGTTCCGTAGCCAAGGCTGCTTAAAAGGGTGAGTGTTTCACTACTTTTCACATATTATAATTATGTATTAGTTCTGCTATTTTTTTTTTTATTTTCTTACTATTGTTTTTGTATACTAGGCAGGTACGACTATGGCACGGCTCCCTGTTACCGGGTTCTAGTGATAAATCAGTCACAAGATAGTGACAACCATCTGCAAGCTTTCACAGTGTAATAGTGGAAATGTATAAGTGATCTAAAGAACATACATTTTAACAGACTTGGTATTACTTTTGCAAACTTTAAAGTAACGATATAAATTCATATCACGCACGAAAATTGATATATCTACATACACATGTTAAAGAATAAAATCTATAAAATAAAGAGACCGCCAATTTAATAGATTTACTGCTATACAATTTACTTGCTTCTTCTTCGTGTACGTGACCAGTGGCAGCTGTTCTTACTTTCGAGAAGAACGAATACCTTTTTGAAAGGACGAAAGGCGTCGAAAATTAGATTGTAAAAATACTTTAAGAATAGAGGTAACAGCATGTTGCCTCTTAAGAGCAATTTTATGGTCATTTCGTGTTATTCATGATGATTGGTGCCCACGTATTTGGAGATACACCCCGAAGAAATTAATATATTTTTATGAGATACCATAAACTGATATAGTCTCCCCCTATCATGTAGTTAGAATGAAAGTGATATATCAACGGATAAAATCGGTTCTGTGTACAAAACATTATATCATCTTAAAGTTTATGAATCGATTGAAGTACATGCTTGATATTAAGTTATTTATGGCGTATTTCATTAATTTAAGCTTATTCGAGATGACTCAGTTAGAAGGAATGCTAATGGTCACCTTGACTTGCAAAAATGGACGAAAAAATCAAGCCAAAACAATGAACAACAAGTGGGATTAATCGAATAATGGTACAGTGAACTCGAGAAATCGCAAAACAATGTTTTTGTGGCTATAAAACTTGATGCTTCAGATTACATAAACACATTTACATGATTTGCTACGCTTTTAAGATATCTACTTCGCATATTAACATTTCTTAGCTTAGGATTCAATGTTTAGAGTTTTATTTTGCGTTTTTCAACTAAATACGTAAGTAAACACCATAAAATTGATTGAATTTTTAGTAGTCTTTTGAAACTGAAAAATTTACATTTCAAATGATGAACTTACCCATGACTTCTAGTTCCAGATATGCAACCAGAATAAAGGAGATAGTGAATTAAATGGCCTTACCTGAAATAAAAGAAAACATCATTACAATGCCATAATTTTCTAAACACAGTTTAATAGAAACAACAGCAAACAACAAGAGTGAAATGTAGCTTGCTGGCAACAATAGTTCTTTCTTGTTAACAAAATCATTTTCCTACAAATGGCCTTCGTCTAAAATGGTGATCTTCTTACCAAATTAGAATCAATTCAGGTTATTCTAAACCCAAATTTATAACGTTTACAGTTGTCTAATGACTAAAGCGTGACAAACGGTTGCACCCGCAGAGGCACCGTGAAAGGAGCTGTGTTTACTATGTACATACAAGGAATCGAGTGGACGTTCGGTTATTATCGGTTGATCGGTGTGCGTGTACTATTTATAATGTTCGAGAAACTAGTGGAACCGTTCGGGGCGTACCGCGGAAAAGTAGACACAGTATTAATAAAAAGATTATAGATTGTTACCTTTTATTGACGTATCGATGATCACTGCGGTAATGTGCGACTACCATGGTACGCCGCGTAGTACTGCAACGTAAGCAATGCTTACATTGTCGATTCGGTCAGGCCTCGACGACGGTCTGAAAACGTTCTCGTATACTTTGCAAATGATCGTTCAGCATCTAATGAAGTAAGATTTGCGAAATTCAAATACTCTTGTATCTTTTCTGTGCAGTCTTGAATTCTAGATATAGATCGAACCTTTTCCAGATCCGGATTTTTATTTAAAACTGCACGACATTTTTGCGCGGCATTTAGTCCTATAGGATCCGTCAAGCTTTCTAGAGCGGCGGTTAAATTGTTGATGTTATTTGTCGAGTCTTGTAAAGATAAGTGAGTATTTTCTAACTGCGAAATAGTTTGTGTCACTACAGAATAGTTTATGGAAATGTTATCTATTTCTTTTCGAACGTCCGAATCGGAAAAAGGTTGCTGACTCTCGCGAACCGCCTGAGAATTAGAAGAACTAAGTTTGAAAATGACATCTTTCACTTGGGAATAATATTTGCGATAGTAAGATACTGCCTCGATCCATGTTCCCCATCGCGTCAATACAGGCTGAGGTGGTAGCGAAATTTACAGATACAATTGCTTGAATACGCGGATATGTCTGGGAGATTTCACAAATACGTTTTTGGTAGATGATTTTAAATCATTCACCTTAGGATATTTGCTTCGAATTGTTTCTGCTACGAGATGACATGCGTGTATGAGGCATGTTATGTGAAGAAGAGTCGGAAAGCATACTTTTAACATCCTACCAGCTTTCAGCATTGTTGCGGCTCCGTCAGAAACTAACAGGGTGATTTGGGTTACTACGATACAAAATTCTCTTCACATATTTTTTATTATGTTTACAACGGTTTCGGCATCAGTTCTTTCAATCCTTTTACTGGCTAATAACAAGGAAGCTGCTGTACCATTACGTTTTAAAGGACGCGCCACAGTATGAATTACGCTGTGTTTCTGAGCATCAGTAGTTTCGTCCACAGTGAGCCAGATTTTTTATTTCTCAACTCGTCTTTTATACAGTTTTTACTGTACTTTGCACATGTGGTAAATTGTACCGCAATTGTCTTTTTGTTGGTAGCTTCCATGATGGAACATATTTATCCCAAAAAAGACGAAAGTTTTCATTATCTACTAGGTGTTGTGGGATGTTCCACGTGCTCAACATGAAAATAGAGTCATACAAAAATTGCCAGTACGGAATATTGTTTCTTAAATTCAATACATGACCTTTACTTTTAATATGACTTCTACATTCAAATGTCGTACGACCTAGCAACCCTATACCGCAAAATTTGCAGCGAATGTGCGTACCTGTAAATTCTAAACCAGGGAAACGTCCAATAATTTCTTCACATGCGATGCAAGAGGTACACCAGGCGTACGTCCCATGTTTTCGAAAACACACAATGAGAACCCGATAAATAACCGAACGACAAAACTCCTCAATGTCTACCGTATTACTGAACTCTGCATTCACATACGTACACCCTCTCCTCCCGTACAGGCGTCTCTGCGGGTGCAACCGTTTGTCACGCTTTTCTAATGATTTGAGTTTTTAAATCAACATAAACTTATAACGGTACAAACCCGAGTTTTTACGAAATATGCGAAGGTGTTTCTCATGGTGAGGTATGATTCCATACTTTCTTTAATATTGCTTTAAAATTCAACCATGTGCAGTAATTTTGTCCGTAATATATTTTACCTAGATAATTTATGGAGCCAATAGAATGTTAGCATAAAATAATAAATAAACCATTAAATATTAAACTCATTTAATTTGATATTTTATTAGCAATAAAACGCAGACTTTCACCTTACTTACTCGCACAGGTAAAGTACCAATCCTACAATCTAAAGTTGAGCATTTGAACCGAATTGATGCCTTACATTGAGGAAGATTATTTTGATTTTTTAACGAGATTCTTGAGTGTCCTACCAAAGCAAAAACACAAAAACAATGAAAACTAAATAAAATGTATGTTTATCAATTTCTTTATAATAATCATTTTTTTATATTTATGTAAAATTTACTTATTACAAAACGTTATTTACAACAACAATTGTTTGCTATTCTGCACTTTATCAAAAATATTTTGTAATTTCTGCATTTCTTCCTGAAGGGATCTAAGTACAAGTTTTGGTTTTCATACTAACCGAATATGTAATATGCCAGATAGTGAAAAATAATCATTCGCTAATATATGTCAGAATATACAATGTTCTTCATTTTTTTCAAGAATACTAAAATTTTATTTATTTCCTTTCTGAAATAAACAATTCAATTAATCCGTCTAATGAGGTGGAAGATCAAAGCATAAGTTACCTCCTGCAAATAATAACCAACAAAATATGAATTTTGCTTACCTGCAGTAAAATACGAGAAACAAAAGAGTGCCTATTTTAATTCCTTATATTGCGCGCTTGTCGTTGTCGTACTGCTCTATTTTCAGACACGATACTTGCTAATATTAAAGCACATTTCATAATAATTACTTTCACGTAGCTTTCGCACGACAGCTGATAAATTTGCGCTACAAATAAAGGACCGTTTTCGATAAGAGCGTGCAGTTTACCAGAACAGGTAGGTGACGTTTACGTGAGAAAATAAAAGTAAGAAGACGAAACCGCCGATGCCATGCAGACAAGAGAAGGCCGTTGTGTTCGTGCTGTAGTGCTGACGATAACGGGCATTTATCTAAAGTCTAAGCTAGTCCACTATGAATACCGTAATATACAGTTATAATAAGCAGTAAAATTTCGAAATTATCTTTTGGGTAAACAAGCGCCCGTTTCTGAGTTGGTCGCCGGGCACGTCGGAATTTAATATGATACGGCT
This sequence comes from Dynastes maya, assembly GCA_029619315.2. Classification (NCBI taxonomy): domain Eukaryota; kingdom Metazoa; phylum Arthropoda; class Insecta; order Coleoptera; family Scarabaeidae; genus Dynastes; species Dynastes maya. The sequence continues at coordinate 112,248 of JAROYE020000029.1, forward strand.
TTGAGTGCAATCTGCAGTGCATACAGCAGAGGATATTTTCTGAATGTGTGCTTTTATTACAATTTTTGAGAAGGCTATTAAATTCGTTTTGGATTTTGTTTGGTGATGCAAACCCACTAAAATAAAATCCTATAGAAAATGCAATTTTCATATCGGATATATAAAAATGTAATTCCAAGCCAATCGCTTTAGGTTATTCATAAAAAGTTATAGTTATCACAGTTAGATTGTAGAATTTTTTTGACAGAAACTAGGGCTACGATTACTTCTGTACAAGATTATTTGAAATCCACACTGGTGTACCCCAAGACCATCATTTGGAGCCAATTTTATTCAGTATCTGCATAAATGACCTCATAACTTCATTGCATGCCAATACGCTTGCATATGCCGATGAACTAAAAAGGTATGAAGAAATTACAAATATTAATGACGTCAATAACAAAAAAATCGAATGTGTAAAGAATGTTACACCAACTGCAGTAATGTGCAAACCATTTGAAATTTAGCGGGATTAAACTGTTCATAAAAATGGAGCGTTTGACAGTAGTTACACGATTTTTGAGCAACAGGTGTTGCCCAAGGAATTACTTTGTCTAGGGACGTCTACATAATTTGATGTATGTATTGTAATGTTCAATATTTACGACAACGACAACATCCGCTGTCAACCTCTGAACGAATAGGGTGTTCAGGTTAGCCACACGTTGGTAATGAAATATCCCTCTTGCGGGGAAAAATGTAATTTTTCAAGTCACCATTTCCCCCTAGCCAACCGGCCTTGGGGCGTTGATGTTAAATAATAAAGTTAAGTCCAGACAACGACAATCGTAGGGTAACACGGACAAATCCATTCTTCAGTTTATTTTCCTAATTTTGTGAATCGTCAAAATTATTGTAAAAGTCATCTAAAACAAACAACAGCGTAAATTGGAAGGTATTCAAACATCATTTCATAAATTAAATCCTTCTCCGAACATTATTAAGTAAATCGTTAGTGTATTTCGTCATATTTATGTTGTTAGACAGAATTTAGGCCATAGATTTGCCTACCTTCTATCAGCTGGTTGCGTTACTGCATGCGTTCTTCTATGTTATTTCCATAAATAACGTCATTTCATCGAAATGCATCATAAAAGTTTATATTTGGGTCTAAATTATCAAAATTTCAAACAATCATCTTTCGCGATTACAAATAAAAGAAAGATAAGCGACGCCAAAATTTTTATCAATCTCGATTAAGCTTTCGTCGAATCATTTTGTTTATTTGGCTACGATACCAATTTAAACTGTTCGTTAGTGAAATCAAAGTATTTATTCAATGGGTTGAAAGTTAGAACAGGCAGTTTCCTGTAGAAGTGACTATAAACAGAGCGTTTATATGACACTGGCTTCGTTCGAATTCAAGGTTAGTTATATTTTTAATTCTAACATTTCTTAATTTCGATTTATTAATTTGAAAATTCACTAAAAAATTGCCCAAAGGGTATTCAGGAATACTTCCGATCCTGCAAAGAATTGAAAAATTTAGACTAATTTAGAAAATGTCATATTTTTCCCACAAATCCCCTGAGACAAATATTATCGTATATTAAAAAGCCGGCAGAACTAGACGATGCAGTGGTTAGAATTGGGAATGTTATAAGTTATAATACTCACTCGAAGCTTTCATAAAGATACTTTACTATCGCTCTAGTTAACCAGCAACATTTTAACATTTTCTCGTACAACGTTTCAAAGCAAATACCTTTCAGTAAGCGAAAAATTAGTGATTGTTTCCAAAAACAAAGAAATTAGAAAAAATACGAAAATAAGAATTTTCTAAATGTAGGATCAAACCTTATTTATCTATAACTGCTTGGATAATTATAAATAAATGTAGTTAATTTAATATTCGAATATTGTCTCTTTTTTTTGGATTTTAGATTTTGGATTATCTACAAAGAGGTTTTAAAAATTATTTTCAAATTTATTGATATATTTTTTTTTTCGTTTATCTTACCTTGCCATCGTCTTTTTAATTTAATAAAAGATCAAAATGCCTTTCAAACTATTGCAGGTAAGAAAAGCACATATACAGAGTGTTTCGTTTAAAATAAGCAAGTGTGACAATCGAATTCATACCACCTGTATAGCAATAGGGCATTTTTTTAAGGTAGCGAGGTGTCGCATGGAATACTTTAATGGGCGCTATTTTTAAATCTAAGGAACTTTCTAAATACCCGGAAAGCAGATTTTTTAAAAATAATCGCAAATATTTGCAAAACTATTAGAGGAATGTATAATATACTGCTAATGTATCGCCAAACCGGGAAGATTTTATGTAAAAGAGATCTACAACCACGAATCCAAGGTGTTTCTCGCAATGTATCACCGAAATCAGGGCCGTCTTATCCAATAGGCACAGTAGGCATTGTGCCTAAGGCCCATGAGCCTACAGGGGCCTACGAAAATCTAAAAGTTAAATTTTAAATAGGAATGCATCCTAATATAACAAAAACAAAATTGAAAATATATTTTTTTTTCATTTCATTTAGATGTACAATTTTCGAGCAAGTTCAAAAATGAAAAGTAGTTGCTACGTTAGACAGGGCGGTCAATCAACAAAAATATAAAAAAGTCTATAAAAAGGTCGCAATGCCTATGTTTACATACGCATCAGAATCCTGGACACGTATTTAAAAAACCCAAACAGAAAAAATCACGACAGAAATGAAGTACTTACGAAAAATAGAGGGCAAGGTAAGATTTGAGAGAATTAAAAACAAATAGCATATTTAATTGCCTTCACCAGAATATATTTATTAATTCCCTCACGTCGGAAACGATGTGATTCCAATCTTCCGCAATTTCCACGAAAACATTCCACCATTTTCGCAGCGTATATATTCGCATTTATTACCGGAAGCAAAAGCAAGCGTTTTAATATTACGTTTGAACAATGACCGAGCGAAGTAGTATTTCCGCTACAGGTCTCGGTTCGATTCCACGCTAATAGCAGTCGCGTTCCGTTCCTAACCGAATATTGTTACCAACACACCCGTATGGGTGAACTATCTGCATGAATTCACCCACGATATTATTACTATTCTCTCGCCTAGACTGGTCGCCTAGAAAGATCGATCGGTTAACTGCTCTTCGTTCCGCGATAAATCTCAAATTTTACGATCCGCTCTCGTGTAAACACGTATTTAAAGCCTCAACGTGCAGGGGCGATACCAACTTAGCACCACCGTATAGCATTTTAAAACAAACTATTTCACATTGGCGTCTTAAACGTCGTTAGCGAGTGTGGATGTTAGACGCCTGGCTGCCAGTTTGATGTACTTGTACGTAACACGTACCGTAATGAAAGAGAAGATTTTAGTAGATAAATAAGACGAGGAAACGACTTACGAACTGGAGCATCCTATAAATTTCCTCGTAGTTATCGTACTGTTCTAAGTGTCTAAGGGAATGTAGCGTCACTGTAAAGCAATGAAAGCCGTTCCACATTGGTTAAAAAGCTAAATCCAAGAGGACAAAATTATTGTAGTCAATCTGGTTGGTGTTTCCAGTAAATTATCATTGTACTATGACAGAAAAAGCGAATGATTTTGAAATGGCTGCAAAAATTACTAAATTACAATAATACAAATTTTTATGATGAAAAGAATTATTGCAATTTACAGAAATGCACCTTTATTTTTGACAAAATATACCCTGAATCCTGGTTGGTGGTCAGAACAAATAAAAGAATTAGTAGGATATAAAAGGAAGGCTTACCACGTGTGGCTTACAAAGGAGAACCTGGAAGATAGAAAAATATCTGTACGATACAATAAAGAATGATATAAATACAAGGAGGAAAAATGATATATGGAATAAGAAGCGTAAAGAGATCGAAAGATGGCCGCAAGGAATAAGAATATCTCCACTATGATCTGCTTCCAGACTATAAAAACTTTAGGAAAGATAGAAAACGAAATAGGAAACATGGATCTTATTAGCAGAAAAGAATAGCAGGAACATTATAAAATATTATCAACGGAAAACAGAGAACAATTTAAAAGACCGATGACAGAACCGAAACTCATGGAAGTAGAAGAAATAAGCATCGACAAAGTTAAGAGAGCATTAAAAGAGATGGAAAACGGCAAAGTTCCGGGATCACGCGATATTCCTATTGAGTTAATAAAACATCGGCCAGAAATGATGGCGGAAGGAAGATGACCAAGGCGAGCGTTGGACTGTATCCCAACGAATAGATGAAAAAGAGGGAGACCGGAAATTCCATGGATGGATGGAAGTAGCACGATAATGAGAGATAGGGCTATTAAGGAAAAAGAATGGAGAGATAAAATGGGTAGGTATGGCAGACAGAAAATTAATGAGATGCAATTCCATCTTTTGGGGTTCAGCCATGCTTGAATAGTAAGTAATTTATGCCATAATTTGATTAACGAAGAATCAAGTATATCTTGGAAATTTACAAAAAAGGAATTTTTCAATTAGTAAAATGTATATTCTATAGGAGATACGATAATAGGGTTATTAAAAATAATGTTCAGAGTAATAAATTATGCTAGTACTTAGTGTGTAAGCACGGCTGAACCCCAAAAAGATGAAAATTCAATTCAATAATTTCCTGTCTGCCTTACCTATCCATGCGTTAATCCAGGGACACACTGTATACGCCGGGTGTCCATTTAAATATGAACAGCGGTTCTATCTCAGCAATGGTAAGTCCTAGTGAATTAAAAAAAAATCTACACTAAAAGTGACCAAAAGAATTTCATTTAAATAGTTTTAATTTCCAGCGCTAAAGGGTGCAAAGGACGTGGGAAAGTAGAAACACCATAGTTTCTCGAAAAAGACAAATGGAATAGTTGATTGATATTATTATTGTATAAATTTGTCTTAACACTTAATGATGTATTCTTTCAAATAAAGCGAGGGTGTGAGGAACCGCATTACAAGAACATAGTGCTCACTTCGAATGGATGTTGAAATTGTGTAATTAAATGAATTTCCACGGATAATTTTTAACCAATATCTTCAGAAAAACAGTTTATAGTACTTCGTCGCAGCACTATATAGCTTCGTATTTAATTTACTAAAAAACGAACCATTTTGGGTATAAAGAAAGTTGAGATGAATCGAAGAGGGGCATCCAAAAACGAAATATTACACAGGATGTTGCATCTAAAAACCAAACTTGTATCGTGCACTGCAGAAACTGAACACTCTGTATACTTGAATATCATGTATATACAATATGTAAATACGAATGCTTTCGCAGTCGCTGTAAGCAATTCTTCAATAACGCGTGGTCTTTCAACATAGACTTTCGACTTTAACTATCCTCAAACGAAATAATCACACACCGTGAGATCTGGTGAGCGAGGAGGCCACAGGAGGTCCTCATTTCTTGAATGACATGTGCGGGAAACATTTCTGGGATCACGGCAATTGACCCTCTCGCCGTAACGCCAACTTTTTTTGGGAAAAAGATACTGCAAATAATTGCTGTAAATAACAATAATTAATTACCTAATTATATAGAAAGCAAATTTCGTTGAGACCTAACTGTCACAAGAGTGAAAACCATTGACACATGCCGTTATTGATTGCAGCTATTTAGATTCTATTTAATGGCCAATAAAGACGATATTTTGCAATATTACCTACATTTATCATTAAAATGAAGCTTTTATTAAAAAAAATTATAGGTTGGTATTGTGCATCAAAGCATTAAAATTTTGTGAATTGACATAGCGATGTGAAATATGAAGTTATGTCGGATATTTCTCATCTTGGTATATTTAGAAATAAATACACTTCAGGTAGTGTCTTTATAAACAATTCCTTTGAAGATTTCGTATCCTCTGTTCGTTAATTCTTCGTACCGTCTGTCATTATGTTCCTTCACTTTCTTTTTCAAATGCCTTCGTGAGGCACCTTAAGGTTTCTAAAACGGAAGCTAGACTTCTAATCTCTTGTAAACATTCTATAGATTCTGTAAATCTCTTTTCAAAATCCGTGTTTGCTTTAATCATGAAGAATTCGTTTTCCAAAACTTTTCTCCTGCTTGCTATCACGTTTGTGACCATTTCCTTCAGTTTCATAGTTTTAATTCTAAAAATATAAATATAAAGGTAAGGACTGAAACAGTTAACTAAAACCCTTACCACAACACTTAATTCGTACTGGACGCACGTTTCGATAGCCAAGCTATCATCATCAGCAGCAAGACTGAACTAACAAGCTAAGTGAAAAACTAACCTTATAAGGAAAATAAATTATGCAATATGTAAAATTAAAATCGTAAAATTTAATGAGCCGCTTCATTGCACAGGACTATAAATAGCCTAAAGGTAAATGAGCCGAATGACGTGAGTTAATAAATCCTAGATTACAATGAAGCGGTTCATTGCACATGGTTAAAATTACAACTATAAATGATTAAACATGATGTAACAAAGGATAAAGGCTGGAATTTAGTGGTCCTAAATCTGAATTCATTAAGTGAGTTTTGTTTTTGTAAATTTCCATGCCTTCATAACAATCTAATTGAGAAGTACTCCTTACGTTTTTAATTAACTTTATATTATCAACATTATGGTTATTTTCAAGCATATGTAGGGCAACGCTAGATTTATCAAACCTTCTGAATTTGAGATGAGCCAAATGTTCTTTGTACCTAATTTTGATTGATCTTTTTGTCTGCCCAATATACACTTGATCACAATCTTTACATGAAATTATGTAAATTCCTGATTTATCCATGTTATCCACTGGGTCTTTGGAACTGTTTCAGTGTTCCAGTGCCACAGTTTTAGAGTATCCGTTTAGTATAAAGGTAAGGAGTAGTTTGAGGCAGGTAAACTAACATAGGTCTATTACAGCGATAGATGATGCTGAACAAAATGAAATAAAAATTCCAGACCTACACAAATTTGCGACTTGTTTAAAGTATATCTCTATTTAATTTATTCATTACAAAATAGCGCACTGCTCTTGTAATAACATTCGCTATTACTTGCACTCTTCAAACGATTTCAACACTAAGACTAGCGATCAAATATCTGTGATAGTACATAATTTAGTGACCACTTTCAACTGTTAGTTCATTTCAAAACAATAAGCGTTTCTGGAAGCCATAACATTGTTATACAGTAAAACCTTCCAATAGTGACCACTCTCGGGGAATCAAAAGCTGGTCGCTATTGAGGAGTGGTCGTTTAAAAGAGAACAGGAAAATTAAAGCAACTGATATGAGTTTTACATTGTTTATTTATATATGTATTCATATACAATTTTAATTAATCGTGGTGTCAATTTATGGGAAACAAAATTAAACACAATAAAATCAATTTAACATTACGTATTCATATAACTAACCTGGGCAAATATGCGGTAACAGAGAGAGGCGTGGCGAGCGCATAAAAGTTTACACATAAAATAGAAGGTAAGAAATAAATTATAAAACGTGCTGAAACACTTACCGTTTTAAAAGTCTTCCGTGAAATCACAAACTGGGTAACATCTGTTAAATATTTGAATCATTAGATATGTTTCCACAGCTGTTTCAGTCAAGTGAGTACGACGTGCGGAATAAATGTTTTTTATAATAATAATAATAATAATAATAATTTATTTTTTATAATCAAACCATTACAGAAAAAGTTAATTTGTTGTTTTTTTTTTACATGCAAATGAATTGCAATTGTCAACGTGTATAAATAAAAATGAATAATAAAAGTATAAATAAAATCTAAAAGTTACAGAAAAGGATGTATAAAACAGACAATGTAATAAATAAAAGACAAAGAAAACATAAAAAAAATACTATGACTAGAACTCCTCGATACTGTAGCACTCTCTCTCCAGCAGCATTTTCTTCACCTCTCTTTTAAAATTGCTAAAAGGAAGATCTTTCCATTCTTCTGGTAATTTATTGTATAATTTAACTCCCCAATAATCAAGCGCTTTTTGTGAGCTTGTAAGACGGTGGTACGGAACTCTCATTTCGTGACGAGAACGTGTAGAATATCTATGATGACTTCCATTAAGAGGAAATGCTGCTTTATTCTGTTGAACAAAAGTAACTGCTGCAATAATGAACACAGGTAGGGTGAGTATTTTTTCTTTTGCAAAGTGTCTTTTGCAGCTCTCTGTGTATTGTAGGTTACATAGGAATCGTATAGCACGCTTTTGTAGGACAAAGATTCTGTGAACCTCAACCGATGTGCCCCAGAAGAGTATCCCATAACAGAGAACAGAGTGAAAGTTTGCAAAGTATGCGGTTTTTGCTGCTCCATGTGTTGCAATATGCTTTAATCTCCTTATAGCATAAAGAGCCGACGACAGTCTTTTTGCAAGTTCTTCTATGTGTTTAATGCCGAAAATGACCGTTCGACATCTAGCGATGTTATATTTGCATATTTAAAATAATCTTTGAAACAACTTAATGCATCTTCACACGCACCTTCACAAATTTGTCTTAATATAAGAAAATCGAAGTCTTTCTCTAAAACACTTTCAAATTTTCGTATTACACACCAATCGGCCCAAAAAACGCATGTTTGCGGCACCATCACTCATAAACATTAAAAGTTGCTTAGTTGAAGCTTCAAATTTGTTTAATGAGTTCAACACCACTTTTAAAATCTCATCGGCAGTGCAATTTATAACTCTTTTGGAAGCAAGTAAGAAGGAGGATGACGGTCGATCTGGTTCCATTGTACGTGCCATTACATTATCCACAGAATGTATTTGACGATCTGTTGTTTCGTCCAGACACAACCACAGTTTTTTATCTTTCAATTCCGTTTTCATTCTTTTTTCTATATGTTCACGAGCAAATGGCACTACATTTCGTATCGATGTCCGACTAGGTAATTTACAGTCCGCATATTTATTCCAGAAGGGGACAAATGCTTCTTTGTCTAGTAAACGAAACGATAGATTACATAAAATAAGAGTAACACATAAATCAAATGTAAATTTTTCTTGGCCTCGTATGCCACTTTTTGCAGAAGAATGCTGTTTGCTTTCGATGTGACGTTGACAATGGCTTCTGGACCAACACATTAAAGCGATTTTACAAACTATACATTGAATTTTAGCGCCATCAAAAATTAAGTCCGGCATGTCCACTATAAAGTTTTTAACTGTGTCTGCCATTGGTCGTTTTCGCGACGTACCTAACTGCGACATTTCTAAAGCAAAAGTGTACAATTACGAAATAAGTTACGACAGCCTACATATACACAGAACTACTCGCATACAGCATCGATTTAGTACTGACGCTGTGAACGCGTGAAATAAATAATCGCCAACTCCGCACCACATATCAACTACAGCGACTATTACCCCTGTTTGCCTAGACTACATATAACACAATAACTTAATACATAGTACATACATGTATATATGTAGTAAAATTCTTATTTTTTAAAACAATCGGAAATTAATGATTGCTTCATATTTTTTAATTTATTTTTATAAAATTCAGATTCATATGATTAATAACTTATATTTGTGGACATGCGAAAATTGTTCTCATTAATAAAAAAGTTTTCTAAATCTCTCAACCTTGTGCAGGCTTCAGATAGGCTTGATATATTCGACACTGGAACAATTTAAGGTTCCTCTTCCTCAGATTCAGAGTTGGGAGTAGTTTCATTCATTTCTTGTATTTCTTCAATGCAGTCGGTGATGATCAATTCTGCACTTTCTGTTGGCGCATCACTATCGATCAATGCAAATTGTTTCAAATCTACAAATGTGTCCTTTATGGTAGGAAATAGTTGTGAAATATTACTTACTACTATATATTTCTTTATTGTCATCTGCGACAAATTACGCCAAGCCACCGTAACCCATATATCAAGGCGTTGGTTATGGTTGTTTTTCTCTATTTTTTAAATAGGATAACCACTGTCTATACATGTTAAAAGCCTCATAATAAACTAGTTTCTATAGAGCATTCTAAAATTCTGGATAATGCCTTGGTCCAAGGGTTGACAATGTGAAGTAGTATTGGGTGGAAGAAAAATAAGTTTGGCATTATCCAGTGCAATTTTGGAGTGAGATGTAACATTATCCAGAAATAATACAACTTTTCTAGTTTGCTTTTTCATCTTTGTGTCAAATTTGTGGAGCCATGTAGAGTCACAATGTCTGTTGTCATCCATACTTTTTTGTTGGAAATCCATTGGAGAGGCAACTTATCGACGTGTGCCCCCTTAAAACATCGAAAATTTTTGCTTTTGCCTATGATAAGTGGTTCCTCCTTTTCACCTTCCATATTTGTTAGAAAATTGTAATTCGCTGTTTTGCAGTTTTTCTCCCACAACACTTGCAATGCATATGTTTCTATTGGCAACGCACGATAGGAGACCCGTCTCGTCTGCATTAAAAACATCTTTTGCGGCATAATCCTTTAAAATAGACAACAGTTTTTCTTTCCAAGATTTCACGTTTTCGACATTAACATCGGCGTATTCGCCACATATTGTTTTGACCGTCTCGGTGGTCGAATGGTTAGCATACTTGCCTTTCGATCTGAACGGCGCGAGTTCATATCCCGGTCGAGACGGTTGATTTATAATTACAGATAAAAATCAAAGTATGCCTTCTTCTCAGATAAGGAAGTGAAACCGTAGGCCACGTGTCAATACGATGTTTGGCACGTTAAAAATCCCTACCAAAGGTTGGAATACCTCTGGATTTGGAAAAATTCTAGTGAGGTCGGCTAATGATCATAGTAATCGATGCCTAGAAGTGCGAGGTGTATTCAGTAACCCGACGCTTCGCTCAATGTAACAACAACAACATATTGTTTTGACGGTAATACCGTGCCGACGACAAAATCTTTCTAACCACTCATTTGATGCCTTGAAGTCACCTAGTCCTAGGCATTGGGCAACTTCAAGGCCTTTTGCCTGAATTATTTCGAGCCTTACAAAACCAATTAAATACGGCTTGGTCCACAGCAAGTCTCTCGATGTTAGGAAATTTTTTCTTTTTGTTCAGCGTTGCCACCTTCTTGAAACAAATTTCTAACCTCTTCTTTATTTTGTAGCAATATGGTCACTAGAGTCTTACCTACTTAAAATTTTTCAGCGTTTCCTGGTACTCAAACCACTTTTTTCACTTTCGTCAATTATATAATTTTTTTCTTTGATGGAGAGACGTTTCCTTTTTCCCGCCATACTCAAATAATTACTTTAGTCCCAAAACAACACATAAAAACCACGATACTGTCGACTTCGATTACGCGTCAAATTGAAAAACCCAATGAGCAGCACGCCGCACTAATTTGACAGATAACAGTTCAAAATAAAACTAATGTTAAAGCCAGATTTCAGGATTTTAGGAAATAAATTTTACTCGCCTACTGTCTACCATTAAGTATGTAATTTGTATCTACATACAGTTTCGGTCATAAAAGATAGGCACCCAAACAAAACATCTGTTTCGTACAACGAATATTTTTTCTTGGAAAGAATACTGCGAAATTGTTTTGTAACGGCTTTTATACAATTTTAAGTGCTATTTCTAAGAAATCTGGATTCAGTTAGGTATTTAACGTGATTATTCCGTATATTTTAAAATAGTTATATGCAGTACCTACATATCTTAGGAATTATCGGATTTATTTTATTGTCCTTTAATGGGGGTGTTTTTAGCATTGACGTGTACTTGGAAATTCCGATGATGGGTGCCCGCGGTCGTTTAAGAGATAGATCGGTATAAGGGAGTATAAAAGAACAGGGATTTCCATTTGTAAATACCGGGAATTTAGAATCGGTCGTTACACGCAGGTGGTCGCTTTATAGGAGTGGTTACTTACTGTACATACGAGTATTCTAATGAGTCATTAACAAAGTTTACGTCTATTTTCTTTTTTTTTTCGTTTTGTTCATCTAGAGTATCAAAATTGACCACTACACCTTAAAAACAAGGTCGATCTTGCAATAAGTATGAAGATGCGGTTTGGTAATTTACGAGATGAATGTGAACACATAATGATACGACCATGAAATAAGAGGATGTCTAGAGCTGTTCAGAATCTTATCGACGTCGTAAATTTTATATAGTGACACTGAAACAATACTTCTGTCGAGATATAGCGACTAATTTATTGGTATCTTTTAGGATTCACCAATGTTAATGACAACGATAATATTTATTAGACCAGTAGACCAGAGGATATAGGACAGTCAAGATAAGAAACAGAATTTGAATAACAAATAGCAATCGTAAATTATTTACTATGTACAAATTAACTTTTTAATCGCTGGTGTAGATTTCCACCTCCAAACTTTGTATTTGTTTTGAATGATTACTTCCTACTGAATAGTAGTTACATAGCTTACATCTCAATTGTTTCATAGCGGTATTCACTTTTTGATTAATTATTTGATATACATTTACATTTTGGATGGGACGGTTACCCAGCCTGGGTTGCCGTGTCACGGTGGGGGAGAGAGCATTGAACTCCCGAGAGGTATCTCAGTCACAATGGAATAGTGGTCGGTCGAGCAGGATCAAGGATATTGATGAACCGGTCGCGTGATTTCCAGGTTTGCAGATTTGCCCTGGCCTCCTCGACCTCCTGACCTTAACATGTGTAATTTTTTTGTGGGGATATTTGAAGGAAAAAGTTTATCAACATAAACCCCGAAATTTGATTGACTAGAAGGCAGCAATTCGTAGAGAGGTGGAATTGATCACAGAGGAGACACTGGAACGAGTGCGGAGGAGCTTCAAGGACAGAATTGAAAATTGCATCAGGGAAGCCGGACGTCACCTTCCTGACCCCATTTTCGCTACATAAAGTAAATGGCGTATCCCAACAAATATGTTAGATAAATTGAATAATTTTTTTTTGTTAAATTGATAATATTTTGATTTTTAAAAAATGTAAATGTTCCTCGTGGTCACCTTGTACATAACACTGATATTACAATCTATGCATATACAAGAAACTTGAAACCCTTGGCAAGATTTATTGCGTGCCAAGGATATTGCTGGAACTCCCATTTATACATCATTCTGATCGATATTATTGAAACACAACCTTGTGTTATACGTGTACTCAAGTAAATGAAAGACTTTCACTTAATTTCCGTTGTTTTGTGAAAAAAAACACACACACACACATACACCCAATCCAGGTTAACTGGAATTCAATATATTTTGATATTTTTAATGAGACTTTAATTAAGTAGGTATGTAGGTCATAAAAGAAGCAGGACAAGTGTTTACATTTTAGGAAATTCATTAAGTGCACAAAAACACCTGCTTAACAATTTTAATTTATACGGTCTAGATTAATCACAGTTCGTAAATCAGAATAAACTGCGAAAACAAGAATATTACCGCATTTATCGCCAAATTTTTTCATGCCGATTATCTAATCCATCTTTTTTTTATCTTATTTGGCTTTCCTGTAATTTTATGGTTCGAAACAACTTTCAGCTGAAATATCTGTAATCGATTAGTTAACCGAAATTGCACTCGAAACGATTAGATTGGCAAAGCATATTGTTGTTGTCATAGAACCTCGATCAAATGGTATTACATAATATTGTTATCATTTATCGGGCATTCCCGTATGGTAATCTAATCGATTTCACAAGGATACGTATTGGGTATTATAATTAGCGTGTTATTTCTCTTTCAGCATTAAGCTTTATTTTATTGTGCTTTTTTAGTATTGGGTAGTTGTTTTAGACAAAAGAACATTATTACTACTTTATTACGATTATTTCCTATTTTGCGGTATTATTTTTGTCTAATTTTAAGTCACCATCAATTGTATTAATTGGAAACCAAAATGCAGTATCAATTTTTGTTGTACTGTAGTAGTAACCCAGTCACTTTCTCAACTGTAGCATGAGGTACACAAAATATATTTCACCTTGAGAATCTAAATCGCAGGTAATTGTATTTTTAATCTTAATAAGACAAATTACCTTGCATAATGCATGCTAACTTCTGAGATTATTAAGTTTTCACAATACAATAGCAGATACAAAGTAGATTGAACATCTTATCCTTTCAAACAAGAATTAGTTACCGAAATTACAAACGAAAGGGATTTATGAGTTCTTAGACCATTGCAGTATAAGCCTCCTGCACTATATACCAAAGAACAAACGAGAACAAACGGAAAACAGGGTTGTGCGGATATATCAGCGGTGACAGAACAACTTCACTAGAGAGGGAGACACAGTGTTGACAGTGGTTTTCTCTGCATCAAGGTACTGTAATGTTTTAAAACAGGGACATTGTAAAAAAAAATGAATTTTTGTAAGTTATATAATTAGATAAACTGGGGGTTCGGGAGTGTTCTTACACACTCTTTCGCACGCAAACTAACCTGGATTTCCAAGACGATGTCATGTAAACTTAATGTTTATATGGGATTCACGGGGAACTGCTAATATTCAAACTTCAATCTTCACTTCTACTTTGATTTTTTAATATGATTTGAATATTACACACTTTGACACTTGGAACACAGTCAAAATACGAGTTACCTCGATGAAAGTTTGACCAAATGTAATCAAATTAGTTGGTGTCCCTTCACTCCATTATTTTAATGGCGATGGCGATTGTTTTGTCCACAGCAAATTTTGATAATTCCTTTCCAAATATAAGTTAACCATAAATTTTCAATAAATAAACCTATTTATTAGTATGGTCTAATGTAATGAATGCAGTAACGCGACCGGATGACTCAAATATGATACTCTGTAATCCGGAATTTCAATGGCAACTGTCCAATAGTAAACTTCACTGACATATTTGACAAAAACGTTACGAAAGATAATTTATGAAATCATGCTCGAAATGCCTCTGAATTTACGCTGTTGTTGGTTGCAGGAAGGTGTTCCATTGATTTTCAAGATTCACGAAATGGAGAAACTGTACAGAAGATGAGTTTCTCTTCTGATTCATCAAAATCGTCGTTACCTGGAGTTAATTAAATTATTTAGTACCCCACTCCGTAAATCGGAGCCTCGGGGAAGAAAGGAGGCTTCCGAAAAGGAACTACTATCCGCCAGAGGAAATTTCATATTGACCGAGTGGCCATACTGAATACACTACGTGTTCGAATGACAGCTGCGTTTGATGATGTAAATATACACCACTACAGTAATACTTATTAAATGCAAATGGTGATAGAAACACTGAGAATACTGAAGAACACCAACAACTCACGGCTACCCAGGCGCTCTCGTTATTTCGTGTATTTATTTGATACACAATCTGTGGTATCTATTGCTCTATCTACTGTTCCCTGCAGAAGTGACAAAGACGGTAACCAAATATTGTGCGATGGCAAATGCTGTACTACGCATAGAGGAGCAATGAAGGGCAATCGTTGCATTCGTGACCCCTGTGCTCCGTCGAAGTTTCGTGCATTTTTATAAGACATGAATATTCGTAATGCGCCTTTCTTCTCTGCGGTAATTCTTTATCCAGTCTCTTAATTTGTGCTTTACCGATTTCGCTATATTTGCGTATATTATAAGAAATAAAATCTATTTTTACATTAAATGCGTACACGTCAAAGGTTCAATTAATATAAATCGAGTGTATAAATGCATCTTAAAGAGGGTCCTCCTTTGTTCATATATATATACGCAATAAATATTGCATATGTATTTTACATATTTTTTGGTGTAAATTTTCCAAGCTTTAAATTTAAGTTAAAGTAGTGAAAAAATGTTACAATTTGATAATTATATATAATAATAAATAATATCAAATTTCTATTGTTTAAAAGGAAAATATAGCACGTTAGCTTACAGTGAGCAACTTTGAAAGTTATCAGAAGGAGGACAATTTGTGATCGTATAGCAAAAATTAGTATATGGAAGTAGTCGTTACATCCAGAGAAATGGTTTCTTGCATCAAGAAAATAGATTTTTCTGCAAAAATCAGTCTCTATTCAAGAACATATTTTTATTTCAAGTCTATAAAAATGTATAAGAAAATAATTTTCTTAAAATTTTATTTGGATTAAATAAATATTTTTTTAGGATTAGAAAATCAAGAAAATCCAAGACACAAACATTTCTTCCAAGTAAATCATTTAGTTTTAAGTTAAGAAAATACTCATATTAAACGTAGGAATGGAAAAATTGTCTAGGTTTCATAAAGTTCTATCGACAAATTAGGCGACCAGTTTCATGTTACAAAAACACGTCATCAGACCACCTACAAGCTAACATTGTATGAGTAAGTATGGTATCTGTATTCCAGTTCCGTCGCTACTATCTAGGACGGCATGATTATAACTACTGGCAATG
This sequence comes from Dynastes maya, assembly GCA_029619315.2. Classification (NCBI taxonomy): domain Eukaryota; kingdom Metazoa; phylum Arthropoda; class Insecta; order Coleoptera; family Scarabaeidae; genus Dynastes; species Dynastes maya. The sequence continues at coordinate 128,564 of JAROYE020000029.1, forward strand.
CGTGGCGCCAGGAAATGTTTCAGTTTTTGAATATTAGTGGCATAAACTGAGAGAGGCCAAGAGCAAGAAGCTTTACTGCTTTCTCTCTTGTCATATTGTTTTTACCGGTAGTGATTGCATCAGTACCAGGAGCTATTTATTAGCATTATCTATCTTGGTTATTGTTTCTAGGCACTTTTTTCATGTGTACTTCTACATTAAGTTCACTTTTGTTTGAACATTATTCTATAACTAATAAGAAACTAAAATGGATTTACCTCTAATTTTACGTAAAAAAGATAAATATGGAAGTTGCTGCTGTGGTTTTACTTTTAACTTTCCTTCAATTCAATTCAAGGAAAAATAACAATAATGCAAGCGAATGCAAACTTTGTAACAGAGTAAAAATTGTATAATTCTACGAATCGATAGCTTGACTATGAATGTTTCATACTGGAAAAACTTCCACAAGTCAAAAACCTAAAAATATATGTTTCGAACATAGGTTAAATCCGTACAGTTTGATTTATAATCTGCTACTTCACTGTTGGCCGTGCAGCTCGGTGAATTTCATAATAATATAAGTTTACCCGGCCAGCGAAATGTCAAACAACTTCAGAACTAAACCCGATACGAAACATGCGAAGTTTACATATTTGCAAAATGAATTTCCTCTCAATCAGGTACTGTTACGGATTTTACGTCACCCGATTATAAATAGCGCAGTTCCGTGTTTCCCTTTAGCGGGCCGCAGGAAGTAGGCAGGCAGCTTGTAAGGTAAGAAGCTTTACGAGAGGCAGGTAGAAATTATATACCCATTTGTTGCGAAACGGCCGAACTGTTTGAAGTGCATTCTAACTTTAGTTTACGATGTGTTTGTTTACGTCGTATTTCAGGTATCGGTTTAATGCACCCGGGAAAGGTTTGCAATAAGAAGGCGAACACATGGGAGAGAGAAAAGTTCTAAATTGTTCCCTAGTTTGTTATTTTTTCCTCAAAATGTAAGCGCTTTGGATTACAGAATATTGAAAAGCTCCAAATGTATCGTCAACTTTATAATTAACCTTTATACCTTTAACAAACTTTACGCTTCCACTGCTTGCATATTACGTCTGTAATTAGTAGTTACTTAGAAACAAATGATTAACTATACAGCTTCATTGTTTCCCAGTAAAGATTCAATGCCAGATATATTCTTAGTGAACAGATTCGAGGAATGTATAGAAGAAGCATTACCTCAGAGACATGTTTTAAGGAAAACGTAGATATGAAGACTCTAGCCAACTGAATATATGCGGGAGAAGGTCAGACATTATGTACGGATTGAACACTAGAACAGCCAGAGCCGTCAATATGACGGCATTATGAAGGGAAATTCATATACAACGTCTATAACCTGGCCGTTCTAGTCTTAAATATACTGAAATGCTTTTATCTGCTTTGAATTTTTGCAATTTAATTAGATTTTAACTCTTTTGGCAATTATTTATGAATTTTGAAATTAATAAATAAAATGAACAAATATTGAAATTGAAAACGTAAACCAACCTTGATTTTTAAGAGGATGACATATAAACACTATGTTCTTTATGCCATTTACAGAAAATCTGCCCTTCTAACCTCGAACCTTCTCTTATATTTTTCATTTACTTTCTAATGTCTATACCGAACACTTTAAATTGAGACCGCAATCAAAATACTAGTTAACTCGATGAAAATCTAACCAGGATTGATTAATTTATTGGCGTCCCTATGCCCCTTTATTTTAGTGGCGATGGCGATTGTTTCTTTCCACAGCAAATTTTGATGATATCTACTCAAATATAATCTCACGAGGTATTTTTAATAAAGGCAGTTACTTTTAGACGTAGCATGAGAGAATTAATGTGGTGACGCTACTAGATGACTCAACTAAACAAATTGTGGCTTTTGAAGCTTTTTCTCCGCTAGCCACACTATCGGGTGGCTATCCTCAATACCCTATCTGTCTGAGGCTGACAGCTGATTTCCGATGTAAATATTGAATATAAGAAAATATCCCCCGCCAGAAGGAAACATTAGGAGGAATCGATTAATGTTTTCGATAAACCTGTAAGGAACATTAAATATGTACAATTTAAATTCTTAACGAATACTCTTCGATTTTAGGTTTCTAGGTTAGATTCATTTGATATCAATAGCAATGTAAACACATATGAAATGAATACGTTCTAAAATTTCAATGTAAACAGAAACATTCTTAAATACCTAAACATTGGAAACGAACTTATATTAATAGTCGAGTCAATAAAATGGGTCAAAATTCGTATTCTAAAACAGTGCTACCAGTTTCGAGCAATGCTCATCCTCAGGCCTGAGTTAATTGAACTTTGTAAAGGTGGGGTGAGAATTCGTTGCAAACTGGTTCTGCTAATGTTCAATTGTTGAAAACGATGACGTGTTGATGTTCCTGGATTCTCATCGATACTCTCATTGACGACCGCAATGTTTTTGGCTGACCGCACAGGACGCGGCAGTGTTTGTTTATAGATAACCGAACTAGTTACCTCAAATTTTTTATTTAATCTTCGAACAGTGGACTCAAGTGAAATACGGATACCAACAATTCCACGAACTTTTCGAACAGTCTCCGCAAAACTTTCGCCAAATTTGTAATGTGTTTTAACAATAACAATACGTTGTTCTTTTGCGTAGCGATTCATTTTCGATAACTTCGATGACTACAGATGACACATGTCAAACGTTAGGGTAGTCAACTTAAATATAAAAAAAGGTGAGAAATTTAAATCCGGTGTACCCGATGGACCACCCTTTAGAAACGGTATCAAACAATGGAAATCAATTTAATGAGGATTATTGAGACTGGAAATAGAAACACATGGCGAAATATACACAATACTGATCACATACGGACCTAATGAAGGAGCTACAGCTACAAACAAAGAGTTAGAGTTAGTAAAGGCACACAAGTGATGATAGGAGTTCTAAACCGAAGCGGTGAAAGCGAAAGCGACGAAGGTTCTCAACAAGCTGGCAGAAACGGACTTCCAGCACTGCTTTCGACAGTGAAAAATTCGTATGAAGCGTTGTAGGGATCGGCAAGGAGAGTACATTGAAGGGGGTAGACTTTGTAATGTAATTGGTGATCAATAAAATGTTTTGTAGCACCAGTCCGGTTATTTAATTGCCACTCCTCGTATCTCCGGTATAAACATAAGCAATTTTCCTTCAAATTGTTAATTTTCCTATAAACCTTTAGTATTTATTTGAAATTATGCGAAGATTTAGATCTTTATTCAAATTCTACAGAATTTTTCAAAAATTCTGAAATGTTAAAAGCGTGTTTTAAAATTAAACCGAAACATTCTTGTTGGTATCAAGATACCGGTATGTACAAGAGTATTATATCTCCTATTCCTTAAAATATTTTAGGCGTTGCCACCAGAACAAAACATCAACTTCATATGCCATTTTAGAACAGACGTATGGTGCTAAAAATAGTTTTCGAGTTCCATAACATTTTGGAGCCGGCATTTGATTTGATTTCGTTAAAATGTCAACCAAATTGTATTGTTAGAGCCTAAACTGCTTCCAGATTTATTTGTTGGTGGAAACGTTGTACCAGGGTTACGTACGAGGGCGAAGCTAAAACATTTCTTTCGACCGCAATCTTAATTAAATGCATATAAATGTCGAACTGGCAGTTAAACGGATGAAAGTTTTAGTTTCACCATTGTACAGGGTTTTTCATCATTTTTGACTACTACTTATTTCTGTTACTATTGCAGATACAAAAAAAAATGTTTCAAACAAAAGTTGTAGCGTTTTCTATCGAATAAAAATTTGATAACTATCAGAATTACATATAGAGAGCGCTTTTTTTAATGGATCATGTATATTTTTATATTTTTGAATAGTTCGTCATTGCCTGACTCCACATATAATATTAAGTATACAAGACTTGCTTTCTAATTCAAAAAAAAATCCCAATTTTATTCAGTAAAATAATTTACTAATTACTTAAAATAGTCCTATGTGTGTAATACAATATATTTAGGTTATCCGTACAGGAATTTCTTTTTTCAGTGTAGAAAAACGACGGCGCTGTACTTGCACTGACTGTGAGGTCAACTATGGCTACGTTATTGAACTTTGCAATAAACAAAAGCACCGTTATATCAAAATATAGTAATAAGACGATACTTTTCGATGTATGTTTATACGAGGGTAAGTCAAAAATTACTTACACTTTTAGTTCTACCACTGTATTAAACAAAGATAAGTGTACAACAGATACATTATTTTTCGATATAGTCGCAAGCTTCTGTATGCCTTCCTGGTAGAAGGTTTTCGGTTGGTCGTGACGCCACTTTTGCACCGTATCCCGAACGTGTTCTTGAGCGGTCCAAAGAGATGAAAGTCTGAGGGAGCGAGATCAGGGCTGTTGGGGGGTCTTCCAGGGTCTCAAAGCCGAACCTGTTGATAGTTTCTATGCGGACGGGCGTTGTCTTGCAAGAACAAAACTTTCTTTGAGAGTGAACCACGGCGTTTGTTTCGAATTGCTGGTTTCAGCTTATTCGCCAACAAATCACTGTACCTCGCACTATTTATGGTAGTCCCCCTGTCCAAGTAGTCGTCCAGTATAGGGCCTTTTACGTCCCAAAACACGGTTAGCATCACCTTCTCAGCCGATGGCGAATTCTTGAATGTTTTCGTGCTAGGGGATCCTGGGTGTTTCCATTCCATATTCTGGCGTTTCGATTTGGGCTCGTAGTGATGAACCCACGTTTCATCAACGGTCACTATTCTGCTTAAAAATGCGTCGCTTTCCGCGTTGAAGCGATCCAGTAAGCGTTGGCAGATGTCCAAACGTTTGGTTTTGTTTTCTGCGGTAAGCATTCGCACACACACTTTACGAGATTTAAGTTCATCGTGAATAATTTGATAGGCAGAACCGTGACTGATGTTTAAAGAAGATGCAACCTCACCTATGGTAACTCGCCTATTTGCTGTAATCATCTCTCTAGCTTGCTGAATGTTGTCGTCGGTGGTCGAGGTTGACGGCCGTCCAGCTCTCTCTTTTTGTGTTACGCTCGTGCGGCCACTTTGCAAGATTTCGATCCACACAAAAACGCTTTTACGAGATAAAGCACTGTCCCCGTATTGTGACAAAAGTCTCCGGTGAATTTCAGCACCTTTCACACCCTCTGACCACAAAAATCGGATTACTGCTCCTTGTTCCTCTTTGGTGCAAACTAATAGCGGAGCTGACATGCTTATGCCGTTGTAGCTAGCAGACAAATGATGCGATCGTGATTAAATTCCGCACACATGACCACAGAGGCGCCAACTCAACGCATGCGCAAGCGGCCGCCACTACGATAACCTTCAAAGCTTGTTATGGCGAAAGTGTAGATAATATTTGACTTACCCTCGTATTTTTGATAGAACATTTTAAGAAGTTTTTATGTTTCTTTATCATATCTAAAGTTAATTTAAACTATTCCATGCATCATAAATTAAAATAATAGGTAGCTTTCCAGACACTCCACAGGGTTCTTGTATACCGCATGGTGTTATTTACACTATCTCACACATACGAAACGGAAACACGACCAACTCAACCAGAAAAAAAAACACAGGTAACCACCAATCGATAGTTCAAGGATAAAACTTATTTAGTACGTCACGAAATTCTTAACTTAATCTTTTAACGTTGATTATGGGTAAGAAAAAAATTAGGTCAGGCGTATTATATTACATAGCTGTGGTTGGGTCACATAATTTTCATAGATTTATCGCCGTATTAGGAACGCTATCAGATTACGAAGGTGTAACTGATTCGAAAGACAGGTAGGCACGTAATTACCTAACATAAACAATACACTTCGCGAGATGTAGCAATGATTTAAGCGATGTTTCTTTTTGATTTTAATTAAATGTTGAGGCTGAGCGAACGTTACTAACGACAGAAAAATGTCGCCGACTTTGAGAAAGCAGTATAAGTGTAACTTATGTAAGTAGTATTTTACAAACGTTACAAGATAGTGATCGAACAAGAATTTGCTGTTTACTACCTTGTCCACCTTGAACAGCAGACAATATTGGGATAAACATATAATGGTGACTAAAATGAAACGTTCACTTAGCAAGGTACAGGTAGGTATAAAAATGAATGTCTCTGTCAATAGTCGACTTAGAAGCTGGCGATTTATATTAGCTGGAGGTAGTATCTGTGTAAGAAAAAATATATCATCTTGTAAGGTTGACCAAAATTGTATTTTATTGGGATTGTGCCTTTTGCCATGTGTATCAAATAGTTTATGTTGGGATCAGATATACACCCCTGCACAAAATTATCGCACGAATATAATAAATCCATAAATTTATATTTTAGTTTGTGTGTACGTTTATGGGGAATGTTTTGAATGAATTTTTGACAATTCTACAAACAAATTGTATTTTTATTGTATCACACCATCATCCAGCCCCAAAAACGCGGTGTTATCAATTCTTTTACCCAAAGGACCATTTCCATAACTATTCTAGGAAATATGTTAAAACTGCCATTAACCGCTACACCAACCCTTCTCCGCAGCAACTCCCCTCATCCAACCCAATTTCCGTAAGCAAGCGTATCTACCCTACATTCATGGTGTCATCGATCGCCTGAGCAAGATTCTCTTCAAGAACAACATGAAAACCATCTTTAAGCCCAATTCCAAACTCTTAGACTACTTTCCCATCAAAGACCAGATTTTACCAGATTCCATGTTTGTGCAGTAGTGTGTACATCGGTGAAACAAAGCGATCAGTCAGCAATCGCGTTAGTGAGCACGAGCGTTGTACGCGTTGGTTGCATGAAGTCGGGTCCGCGCTAGCTGAGCATAGACTGGAAACTGGCCACCAAATCTAATTTAACTCTACCCCCATATTGTCTCGCAATCTTCACTATTATAATAGAAAAATTCGTGAGTCAACAGAGATCTTCAAACATCTCAACAATTTAAATCGTGAAGATCGTTACCCCATACATCACAGGTGGAAAGCCCGACCGATTAAATCTCCCAAGAACCGCCACGCTTCATTGATCCATAACTTTTCCGCTCCATTGACCCGAAATAAGCCCTATATAAACTCCTCCGGAATGAATAATTAGTGAGTAGTAACAACCCTGAAAGTGTCCCGTAAGAGTGCGGACAAAATGTAGGCAAAAGCTACGACGACGACGCAGTTACAACCCGGAAATCAAGAGTATAGCGTTATTGACGACTACGGAAGCCTACGTACCAAATTGTACTTCTTTGACGGCTTTGAAGTGACGTTGTTAATTTAAGCTCGTCGTTGTCGTTGTTGCATTATTGGGCGAAACATCAGGTTACGGCATACACCTTACACTTCTAGACACCAATTGCTATGATCATAAGCCAACCCTGCTATAATTTTGTCAAATCCAGGTGTTCTAACCTCCAGTAGGGGTTTTTAACGTGCCAAACATAATAGTGACACGGGAGCTACGGTTTTGCTTCCTTACTCGAGAAGGCATACTCCCGTCCAACCGTCTCAGCCGGATATGGACCCGCGTCATTCGTATCAGAAGGCAAGTATGCCAACCACCGTTCGACCACTGAGACGGTCATTTTGTTCGTCAATTCTGACAAAATCTGTTGGTAATCGAGTCTATCTATTGCTTTTTTTTTCAATTTGTGTGTTTTGGATATTCAATTAGGATAGTTTGGAGTTTGAAAATGAATCGTCCAAGTAATTTAGCGGAACAAGTGGCAGTGCGAGCAGTAACATTACGCGGTGAGTAAACCACACTATAATCGGAGGCCAGGACAAGAGCGAAAACGATGCACCAGTGCAAGATATGAACGTTTTCTAAAGCAATCTGCTTTAAGAACCAACTAGCTAATGTTTCGATTTTTGCTCGAACAGAAGATTACAAGAAGTTAGACTGGTTAGTAGAAAACCAACAGCTGCGCCTCTGCTTGTCGGAGAGAACAGGGTTGCCAGATTGCCTTTTTCCAGAGACTAGAGTAATTGATCTATAGATGATTGGAAGTGTGTTTTCTTCTCCAATGTCGGCGATGGCTCTTTAATGTTCTGGTTAGTTAAAGCTAGTTCCTATTCGACCGAAACTAATGAATGTAAATTTTTGTCTCGAGAACATTGTAGTTGAATAGCCTTTTGGTCCTTTTGTGGGAGACGATTTTTTATTTATGCAAGACAACATCCGACTTCACGTAGCTAGAGATCGTTTACTGAGTGGCCACCAAAACGTCCGGACGAATCTAACAAACGCGCGATGTCATATACCTGCATCTGCTAACCTGAAAGAACTCGAAAATGCAGTTCTTACAGAATGAGAGAACATTCTACGGGAAGCTATCCAAAATTTAATTATAAGCATGTCTAGGACTATAAATGCAATAATCAGAAGTAGAAGAAGCAATACACGCTACTAATATTACAATATTACGTCGCCTTGGAATGACAGGGCTTTATTTGCGGCTTTTTTTAAATTGGAGACATCTAATATTTAGATGTCTTTCGAAATTTAAAAACATAAAAATATCGTAGATAGAACATTGTCACACTAAAAACTCATTTTTTTTAAATCGCAGATAGAACCTTGTCATTCCAAGGCGACGGCCATCATCCATTCATTTGTATTACCATTTAATTGCTTTTCTCTCTTTCTATAATTTTAAGAATGACACAATTTTATTGAATTTGAATTCTAACAATAAGTTTACGTGTAATATACTTCCAAATTCTTAAATAATGCAATCTGTTACTTTTTATTTAGTTTCCGTTAATTTATTTAATAAAAAAACATTTTTTTGTAAATTAGTATATTGGTGCGTTCATTTTGTCCTGATATGTACTGACGTAGAACTTTCACAAGAATAGATTAGTCGCTCCTACAGTTTCACGTTTTTAAGAAACCGCAAGCAGCTGTTAAGAATTATTACTTACGTATACTTTGATTTATTAGATTGCAGTATATTCTGGAAAGAACGTGAAGGTATTTGAGCTTCTAAAGCTATTTCAGTAATCACTAGAGTTTGTTAAAAAGGTGGTACCGGATGGCAGTAGCGTAGCGGTAGCGGCATGGGTAGGAGTAATTTTCGATCTCGACAGTACCGCGAGAGAGTTCAGAGCGACAGCACGTTGCACGCTGCACGCCAAATAAGTACACGGAGATGGGACGCCCAAAGGGTGTAACGTTCTCTTCGAATGTGAATAAATATCTCAGGCATTTCCCTGGATTAGAATATAGAAGTCCGCATATTTATTGCACAATATGCAATAGCGGATTGCTATAGGTTCGAATGTAGAAAACATTGTAAAAGTAAACGTCATGTATTGAATTTAAGAAACAGTATACCATACTGGCAATTTTTATATGATTTTATTTTTATGTTAAGTGTGTGCAACATCCCACAACATCTAGTATCTAATGAACACTTTCGTCTTTTTTGCGCTAAATACGTTCCCTCATGGAAGCTGCCAATATCTATGCAATTACGATACAATTTGCCACGTGTGCAAGATACAGTAAACGAATGTATAAAAGACGAGTTGAAAAATAAGAGAATTTGCCTATGTGTGGATGAAACAACTGATGCTCAGAAACACAGCGTCATTCATGTTGTAGTTCCGACGTTCCCGACGTTCACGTTGAAGACCAGATAGAAGATGCGGTACCCATTTTGCACTAATCTCATTCATACCCAAATGGTTATGGAGAATTCGGCGAATACTTGTTTCGCAAATGTTAGGCATGACTGCTAATTACTTCACTTTTAAATGGCGATCTGCTAAAATCATTTCTTCAATAATTGAAATGTTTTGAGGTTGTCAGTTCAATTGGCCGACCGGGGCACTCATCATCTTCAGGAGATTCTTGCCCCAAACGGAAACATTTTGTCCACTTTTTTACAGCGAAATATGAAGAAGATAAATCATGGCATATGCCCTTATTTTGTTAAAAATTTAATGACGGCGCCACTCAATTTTCGTTACCTGAGACATTTTCATGCACTGGTCACGTTGTCTGGCTGGCTACTAAAAGCTACTACTCTTCGAGGCGTAATATATATAGTATAAGCCTTGCGCATGTGCAACTATGACTCAACAGAGTTTGAACATGCTAGAACCTGTATAAGCCTGTCAGGCCGAGAATTTATGGCGTCTATCTCGTAAGTTTAGGAAATATTACGTAAATTGATGCCTCATCCATGACTTGATCGACTATTTGTTTCTATTTTGTCCTATTCTTGACCTTTTCACCTCATCTAGTGATATTTAAAAGATCGATGTGTGCTTCCACTTCTACCTTCTACCTAAGCTTTGGTGTGTCCTTTCTCTTTAATCCGTTATTTCAGTATTCTTGTTTCCGGCACCCTATATGTGGGCAGCCTTCGCAACATTTGAGACTGTATCACGCTTTGTTGTTTGACATTCAACTTATTCAATCAAAAAAATTCAAAATTCGGAAATTTTTTTCAAAAGGTGTTATTTTTATTTATTAATGGTGTTATTTTTATTTATCAATTTGACTAACTAGAACAGACAGTGTGGGTAATAAACTTTGGCAAATAGAATTTGAACATAAAATCAATTGTAAAGCAATTTAAAGTTTTAGAAGTTGTCATGAAATGGTGTATGATAGAAATCTTTGTTACTCTAGCTTATTATTTTAAATTATTAAGGTTAATACCTCAAACACCATGTCTACGTAGAGCAACACCGGTATTAATACAATAACGGTTTAAAATTTTCATATTTCTGTTGGTACTTTTGCATTTCAGTCAGTAACGAGAATTACTAGTATCACCACTGCGTTTAACCCAGAAAAATATTGCAAGGAAAAGGAATAAAACAAGTAGAAACACGCGAATGACTAATTTAACGGAATAAAATATGAAGAACCTTGCAGCGTACCATAATCATAAAAATCCATTGTGAATGAAATGTAATATATGGGAAGAAATGAAATTTTATGTTCGTTACATATGGCGCGTTTTTTTCCACACATGCATAATTAGTGTACTCCTGGAATGCACGACATGGCAAAGAATTGAAACTATAATTTTCCTTTGTGGGAGACATATTTCTAGAGCTTTACATAAAACAAACGTAATAAACATGAAGATATACATACCTAAGTATTATAAGGTACTGTAAGGAAATACAGTCCCTGGCCGTATTACTTGAAACATGTTATACATCAACCCCTTTACCTGGAAATTCCCATCCTGTTATTATTTAGCAATAGATTTGCTACAATTAAAATGATTCAAAAAAATTTACAAGAGAGAGGAATAGAGATTTCGACCAGAACTGTCAGGTGCCGATTGCGCGAAAATCGCCTAATGGACCGAAGACCTGTAAAAAAGCCGCTTTTAACAGAAAAAATGAAATCTGCTCGTCTCAACTTTGCAAGAGAATATCAACATTTCACAGACGAGAATTGGAAAAAGGTGAATAACTTAACAACATGATTTTTACTGAATTAATGTTTGCATTATTTAATAGGTTTTCTTTAGTGACGAGTGCTCGCTCTGTGTGTTAGTGCAGCGAGCACAATTTGTTCGTAGACGAGCTGGCGAACGTCTCACAGAGTCCACGGTTCTTCGAACTGTAAAACACCCTCCGCAGGTAATGATTTGGGGAGTGATTAGTGGAGACAAAATACAAAGGACCGGGGTCCTTTGTATTTTGTAGAAGGTACAATGCGTCAAGAGCAGTACATAAATGTGTTAAAAAACACGTTATTACCGTATTTTAAGTCAGAACGTCGCATATCGACAGGGCGCATATTTATGCAAGATAATGCTCCTTGCCATGTGGCAAAAAAGGTTAAGAAATTCTTTAAAGACAATCACATATCTCTTTTACGTTGGCCCGGAAATTCACCGGACCTCAATCCCGTCCAGAACGTATGGAATCGACTAAAAAGTAAGGTATATGAAAGAGAAAACCTTACAAAGGAAATATTAATAAAGAATATAGAGGATGTATGGGAGAACGATGAAGATATAAAAGAGACAATCATATCTTGAATGGAAAGTATGCCCCGAAGAATTAAGGGTGTTATTAAAAATCATGGGTTATGGACAAAATATTAATTACTTATTTAATATTTACATATGTTACATATCTTTACTGTATATTTTATAAATAAAAAATATAATACATGTATAGTTTACATTTTATTATGAAGAAACTACAAAATATTGAGTGTTTCAAGTAGTTTGGCCAGGGACTGTAATTACTATATCATAATTATTTCCGCACAGATAATAATTTAAAACATAAGTATCTGCAAAGGGAACCTTGTACATCAAGAATTCAGATTTATATAATTTTGTGTTGCAGCTGACAGTGAGAATGTTTTGAACAGCATATGTTTTACACCTAAGCGCAAAGCTATTACCGAGATACGGATGTGGAAATTAGTAACGCTAATCGTAAGCTATAGTTTGTCAATATTCAAAAACCATGCTCTCTGAAAGAATATTTTTACTATGAACCTTGGTCACCATCATTCGCAATTAGTTACCAGTGGGTTTGATTCTGCTTTCTCCTCCTCTGCTGTTGATCATAAAACATCACGAGATAGGGTAAACAAGGTCCTGGTGCACACGCAGAAAAATGGCTTCCTGCATCAAGAAAATAGATTTGCTTGCAAAAAAATATTTTTATTTGAAGAATATAAAGATGTATAATATAAGAAAGTAATTTTCTTGAAATTTTATTTGGATTAAATAAATATTTTCTTAGGGTTAGAAAATCAAGAAAATCCAAAACAGAAAAATATTTCGTCCGTGTAAATGTTTTAAGTTAAGAAAATATTCATATTATGGGTAGGAATGAAAAAATGGTCCAGATCGCTCAAAGTTCTATTGAGAAGTTAGGCGACCAGTTTCGTGTTCAAAAAGCACATCATCAGGCCAGCTACAAGGATATCCAATAAAAGAAAAATTACAATAATAGGAAAAAACCTAAAGTTAATAATTAAGATTAGGAGCAAGTGAATGAGATATTAAAAACGTTTCTTTTTATAAGTTACAGTATAATGAAATTATTTCTTTAATAATGTAATTAAATAGGAATTATTTTTATGTAGTTCAATAATTCATGAGCTAATATTTAAGTTTCTTTATTCCCTTTTTTATTATTATTTATTATATATTAAGAAAAACTATAGTTAAATTAGTACATGTGATAAATAGTAATAAAAAGAAAAAGAAATATTACATTAACCGGTACCTTTTGAAAAGGTTTATGAAACGTTGTATGTTAAAGGTTATATCGTTGTATGGGTAAGTGTGGTATATGTATTCTAGTTCCGTCGCTATTATCTAGAACGGCATGACTATAACTACTGGCACTAGGTGGCACCAGGAAACATTTCAGTTGTTGTCTTTGAAGATACGAGGAGAAACGAGGTATTTAGGCAACAGCTAAAAATAGGACCGATTCAACAAAAAATAGGAGAAGGACGATTAAGATGGTATGGGTATGTTAGCCGCATGAAAGAAGATAAACTCACAAAGGTAATCTATGAAACAAAAGTACTAGGGTGAAAGACAAGAGGAAGACCGAGAAAAACATGGACTGAGGTAATTAAAGAAGAACTAGAGAGAAGAGGAATAAAATGGGAAGAAGTAAAAGAAAAAACGGAAGACTGAAAAGAATGGAGAAAAATAAGCAGAATGGTGAAATGAATAACTCAACTCATAGCCTTACACTTCACGGTAAAAGGTAAGATCATGTGGCAATGGCATAAACTGAGAGATGTAAGAGCAATATAGCCAGGAGCAAGAAGCTTTAATACTTTTCTCTTCTCATATTGTTTTTGCCGGTAATGATTCCATCAATACCAGGAGCTATCTATTAGTATATTATCTTGGTTATTGTTTCTAGGCACTTTTTTCATGTGTAATTCTACATTAAGTTCACTTACCGGTGTGAAATTAGCAATAGATTTCAGCAATGGATTTTTTTTCGGTAAAATCGACTTAAAATGTAACACAATCACGTTATGTAAACAAAATCGGTTCACAGGGTATTCTAACAGAGTCTAGAACTGATAGTATTCTTATAAACCGTCTAAGCCCCTAACCCTTGCTGATCATTCCTAATAAAGCGCGCTGCCGAAAACTTTGTTTATTTTGATAACGTTCGCCACCTTTTAATCCAAATTTCTTTCCACGGTCGTATTGAGGAATGTTCGGAGATCGTTTTAACAAAATATAAAAATGACAATATTTTTATAACAATTTCTATAAACAATCAAAGTTGACCGTCCCGACGAAATGAGCGCGCTGCCGTAAACTTTATCTATTTTGACAACGTTCGCCACCTTTTAATCCAAATTTCTTTCCACGGCCGTGTTGAGGAATGTTCGGAGATCGTTTTAACGAAATATAAAAATGACAATATTTTTATAACAATTTGTCGTAAAATGTAAGAATGACCGTATCTACGTCAATGATCTGCTTGGCATTTTCTAGTACAGATTTTGCATATATGTATATTTTTCCATCACACAAACAGAATGGCAATGTCTTTTGCAATGTTGACATTTTAATTCTCCCAATAGACTGTGAACCGATTTTGTTTACATAACGTGACTGTGTTACATTTGAAGTCGATTTTACCGAATACAAATCTATTGCGGAAATCTATTGCTAACTTCACACCGGTAGTTCACTTTTGTTTGAACACTATTCTGTAGATAACAATGTGAATAATTTACTGCATTACATGTACGGATAGATCGTACTGTTTTAAACAAGGTAAGCGCAATTAATAATGTGCGTACAAATAGTATGAAAGTTTTGTAAGTAATACATAACATGGACGAAGATGACTACACAAAATGAATTCTTCTTAAATATGGAAGATTATTAACTTTATATCCATCTTTTAAGTTGCGCACTCCATAGAGGAAATGCCGTTTTTATACAACAACTACACTGCTCTGAACCCCAGATTAAAGCCTTAATGTTCGATATTGTTTTGTCTTCATCCAAATTACACACTGTAACAGATTTACTAAACGAAACCACCGAAAGTCTAAACAAGGTATTGTTATTAAAAGAAAACAAATTCTTAGTAGGTTTTGATAATTTTATCAACAACAAAACATGCCGATGATTTATTTTAAAGCGATCAATAAGTCGTATAAACCATTGAAAGTATTTTGTACTGTATGTAATCTTATTTTTATTGTTCACCCGCTGTTTACACAGAAAATAAACCTTTGCATTGCGTTTACTACAACTGTCCGCCCTACGATTTTTGAAATGGCGTTAACTGCACGGAGAAAAATATATTGCAAAATTAAATATAAATACATTGCAGTCTAATATATTTTTTATTAAAATAGGCGACAGGTATATAATATATTAAACATAAATAAAAAATATATTAAACTTAAACATTTAATATATACATTATTAATATAAAATATTGTGAAAATAGCATTCTTTCCAATTACAACTAACGAATGTCATATATTTATAGTCAAAACAATGGTTTTTTGATGTTAAATAAAAAAGGGCTTAATATTAATTAAAAAATTACACAAACTCACATGTATACTTTTACACGTATGATATGCAACATTTTCCCACACATTTAGAATTACCCAAAATTTTTTTATTGTGTAGTTAAACGAGTTATCCTTCCTAACAATGGCTGTGCGATTTTTAGTAGCTACATATGGTTTATAGTTAAATCGATCAAATGAATTGTGTTTTACAATCAACGAAATAACTGCGGATCCCACATAAACGTTGTTTATTTATTTCACGCAATTCCGGTAATTTCCCATCCCTTGGCAAAGCAAATGAATAATAGCCGTCTGCTAAAGATAACAAAATCGGACGCTTATGTATTGTATACAGATTTGACGTTAAAAATATGCCGGCGTTTAATCTAAGTTTTTACGGAAGTCCAATTAGTCATTTTGATAGAACAAGGTGAGTCCGGTGCTGGCATATTCTCCACTGAACTCTTCTCATTTTGTTTTAATCAAAAGCATGTTATACGCGCGGTTTTGTTACCAATAGAGAGGAGATTAATGGAAACCGTAATTTAAAACAACGTTACGTAAGCCCCTTACGCGCGAGTGCTATTTTTAATTGTGCATGCGGTATTTCCGAAAATGGCCAAAATGAGCGGGTAAATCCTCTCGTTTCGTGAATACGTACAACTTTTTTAATTAAAAGTAGGTCATTTTACGCCATACTCAGAATCTCTATTACACGGCGGCCAGGCATACAACTGCACAACTTTCTGGAGTTTTCGTTATCTGGTGTTGTATACATGCACATAAATGTACCATTGTGCTATTGATAAGCTTTACATCTGAAATCATTACAACTATTTTGTAAACACCAGATGAATTACAACAATGAATCGGAGTTCTCATATGATTACTACAATTTTGAAATTTATTCAAAGTCTAAAAAAGTGTGATACTTTTTATTTATTTTTATAGGAACTTAATTTAGGTCAACTTTTATTCTAGAATTATATAAAATTATTACGGTTTAATTTAGAACCTAAAATATTTACGAGGCTTTACCCAAAAGTTCCACAAATTCATATCAGGCACGTGAATTGATGCAGTTACAATCAATCGCCACTAGGTAGAGTTGTCTACACCCTTTATGAGTCAGTATGCAAAATGGCGTCATTGGCGAACAATTTGTCATTGGTGTGTCTACTTGTGTTTGCGATTTTTCAATGGCCGATTTGAGCGAACAGCGTATTTGTATCATCTTCTGTTTTAAAATCAGTAAGTGTGCCGCAATAACGTATAAATTTTTCAAGAAAGCATTCTGGAACGATGCTTTTGGTCAAATATAGACTTACTTAAACGTTTCAAAAGTGCCCGAACATCAATTAACATGATGAAGTTTACTGATCTGTTTTCTTTTTTTGATTTATTTTATTTACTATTATCTAAAGAGTTTGTCAGACGATTAATGCAGAATTCTATCGTGGCGTCTTATGGTGGCTAAGGAAGCATCCAGAGAAGTGACACTCACTAGTGCCAACGGGCAGTAGCGGAGGCTCGATACAACCCTCAGTATAACTGCGAGTCTCAGATCTGTTGTGTATACATGTACGCTGCCGTAAATACTATTTCGTAGTTCTACATTTGTTTTAAAAAATGTTGCCTACGTTGCCAGAATTTATAGCAGAAATGCCTGATCTAAATTATGATGGCGTTAAAATTCAATGTGTAGTTTGTAATATCCCTTTAATGTGTTGGTCCAAAAGGGATTGCCTACGTCACGTAAACAGTATTCTTCAAAAAAAAATTGCACACGACACTATGAGAAATTTAAATTTAATTTATGTTACCTTTATTGCATGTAATCTACCGTTTAATTTACTAGAAAAGGAAGCATATGTCTTCTTTTGGAATAAATATTCCGACTGCAAATTATCAAGTCGGGCATCGTTACAAAGAATTGTGTCATCTGCTCGTGAATATGTTGAAAAAAGAATTAAATCGGAGTTGAAAGATAAAAAACTGGGGTTATGTGTGGACGAAACAACACATCGCAAAAAACATTCTGTGGTTAATGTAATGGTACGTACAATGGAACCACATCAATCGTCACCTTCAATTCTATTAGCTTCCAGACGAGTACAACAATGTACTGCCGAAGTAATTTCAAAGTTCAAACACAATAGTATCCGACACGTTATTACAACGCCTTTTTTCAATTGAAAATTAGCAAATGGCCGAAGATACTTCAGCCACCATTAGATTTAAACATAACACCCTTCTATTACGTCATGATCCAAACTAGAAACGGGATTAGTAGTCTAATAAGCTAATATTACAGAGTCAATTTAATTACAAGCAGTGACATGCAGTTATAAATGACTTTTTTATTGCCATCTAACGTCTTCGCAAAGTAATACCAATTACTACGAAATTCTGTGAATAGTTGGAAAATCCTATGAGTAATAGGAAAATCCCTGCGAATCCCATTTTCTCCGACGAGACATCGATTCCTCGTTCATCAAGGGAGCGAGTAAGATAAACGGATGAGCAGCCTCTTACCCTTATGACGCACTAGTGATTTCGTACTTAGAGCCCCCGCTCTTGACGAGACTTCCACGGAGCGTCGTTCGCTGTCCTCCTCGAACTGACTTCCGGTACATTGAATATTCCTATAAGGTTCTTAGGCGGTGCTCGATTCGGAAAATTGATCGCCGAACTTCTCAGACGGCGGATAAATAAGCGCGGGCCAGCCTAAAGGGGACGATTAAACCGTTTCAATGAATAATAATGAGCACAAAATCACTGGCAAACAATACGCGGAAAGTAGTAAAAGGTGAACGAATGATGACCGATGCGATGGTTGGAAAAAGAAAGAAGGTAAAAAAAAGAAGGGCGAAAAAAGTGTACAACTCGACATATCGGTTAGATGAATGCATCCGTACGCGAAATAAAAGAGAAGAGGTTTTATCGAAGAGATCGGGCGTTAATTGTTCTATTGTTACAACTGCCATCTGATGGATTTTTTTGTTCGGGCGTTAATTACTGAATCTATGCTGTCTGTTCTGCAGAGGCGATGAAAGAGGTGTTTCCAATGCGCCAGATGATGATTGCGCTGCGTTTCTTTGTTTGGAAAGGAATACGTCGGCATCTGCGAAGATTTGCAATCGGAAATACGGCTGCATTTTCCTTTTAACCCTTAAGCATTAACCTTACGTCTTACGGAGGGCATCATGAAGATCAACGTACGATACCTGGCTGTAAATTTCATTCGCATCCATGTACATTTTATTCTTTGGTTTAAGAAAATTTTATGTATATTTTCCTTGAAGTCGCGTGTTTGAAATGAAGTGGCGTTGTAAACGTAGAACGTTAGTAGTTAAGGGTTAAGTATTTCAGCATTTCATCCTTCAACTTGCTATCGAATCCAAAGTATTTCTATAAGGCCAGGCTTAATCAAAAATTGTTCTGTTTATGAGATAACGTCCTTTTTTGAATAAATTACAATACATATCCTTTAAATGGAAGACTAACACTAACAAGGCAACACCGGGCAACCCGCACTTCTCGATTTCGATGAAACTGCACAGACTGAAAGAGTACCTTGGTATAAGAACACCATTTTTTTCGTACCTAGCGTATCTCGCTGATTTGGGGGTACAGCCCCCTCCAAAGAGTTTTATGTTTCTTTTATTTGTGTAAATAAGTATATTACATAGTATAAAGGATGGGGCGAATTATTTTCGGGAAAAATTAATAACGGGGGACCGGGTACCTCGTAACGCCCCGCCCCCTCTTTTTTTTTTCTTTATCCGCTGTCCAAACACCAATCATTGCATGATTTCTATATGATTTCTATATCACGACATAATGGTTTTCGCTGGACCATATACGCATGGTTTATTTGTTAGTAAAATTATAAAGGTGGAACCAGGCTTCGTTTGGAAGCTTCGTTGAGAAGAAGGATTTTTGTCAAGGATATTATCATCGTTGATGTTGTTTGTTGTTGTATTAATGAACGAAGCGTCAGGTTACTGAATACACTTCGCACTTCGAAGTAATCTTCGATTACTATGATCCTACTAGAATTTTGCCAAATTCAGAAGTGTTCCCACTTTTGGTAAGGTTTTTTAACGTGCCAAATATCGTATTGATACGGAGCCTACGGTTTTACTTCCATATCCGAAGAAGGCATACTCCGATTTGTATCCAACTAGAAACCAACCGTTCCAGCCGGGATGTGATTGAAACCACCGAGACGGTTATTATTGATGAGGTTTTCAAAACAACTGCAGTATTACACTCTCAGTACGTGATCAACGGGCTTGAGTTCTTATACAACACGAATTCTATGTAGGGATATTTTTCGAGATCTTTTCTAAGAATACGCTGACAAGTACCATACGACAAGTTAGTTTCCCGTAATAGCCACATGAAAGCTTTCTAATTTACATTTTAGGTGAACGATTTATACGACGCCCCTTCACATCCGCAATTCTTTTCTTATGTCTATTACTACCGGCTTTGTCACTTATTGCACCAGTTTCACGAAATTTAGCAATGCAGCGAACAATTTGTTGATATGAGTCAAGGTAAGATACTGCAAAATGTGGAAACTGAAGACGAAATTCATCCATACATAGTTGCTTAGAGTAAGATCATTCTGTTGATGGATCCTGAGAAAACAATAGTCTATTATGTTCTCAAAGAAAAGGAATGCGTCTACCTTTATCGGATATATTATATCTGTTATGGTTTCCGAGATATCCTGTAAAAGCATCGAAAATTACACACTCTGTGCAAATTTGTAAGATTTTAAAAGCAATGCACACTTTAGCTATGTTTTAAGATATGACGTCCTCCTTCGACATTGTAGAAAGGGGAAAAATAAAAATATTTAGACAAGAAAAACAAGAAAATACATTTAATTTCAACAAGACCAGTAAGTAAAAGTAATTTTTATTTTACGGGAACTTGCAACAAACTTTCGTAAAGTGTTGCGTCGTATCTTTCGTTTTTTACGCCTTTAGTATCTATCTTCTAAAGTTGTAAAGTGCTAGCAGAAAGAAGCTAAAACAAAACGTCCCATGTTTTACGTTTACGCCATCATTTTGAAATATAGATTCCACGAACTAGTCATTTTCCTCCTCTTATCTCCTACACAAACTTTTTAACAGGCAATAGAAGATAACGCAGCTGTAACTATAAATTAGAAATAGCGGGTGTTCGACAGTTTACGGGTTGAAGTAGGCGATCTATTTCAGAAATAGTGTCATAGACAGTGATAGATAGCGCTGGAATCGTCTTGAATGGTCTATCATCAATTAAGTATTCACATGGGCTGCGCACACATTCACATCTCGTCGAATCTCGTGGGTCGAATGGGAGAAGAAAGTTAAGTTTAACGCGAAGCGTCTTTTTTCCTTTTTTAAATATTGGCGCCATATGATTTACTATTCATGGCCTACATACAAAGAATCGACGTATGCTGCAATATTAAATAAACAAGTTGTAATGGTTGTTACGTAAAGGTTAGCACGGCAAACTACATTGTTCACAGGGACAAATAATTAATCACTTCCGACGATTGCTAATCGAAAGGTTAAATTGGGCGATAGTAATAAATAACGGTTCCACTGAGAGATCGGTGTTTGAGGATGTTTTGCTTTGATAATAAATTTATAAAGCGATGCCTTTGAGAAGAGACCATTTTGTTAAATAAATCTTCAGAAAATCGAAACAAAATAGACACGTTTGCAACAAACCAACTAGAATTTGATTCTTTAATGTTGCAAGAACTAATAGTTTTATGTGACTGTTTCTATAGGTTTGATTGATAAGTGTTACAAATATAAAATTCCTTTCTAGAAACGTTTGGATATAATTTTTGCAAGCACTAGGTTATTGTAGTAAGACGTTACGTCCATTAATCCCCTATTGCATCAAGTTCAGTATATTTCGATAGCCCTTTAGAAATGCTAAACGCCTATGTGTATCGATAATTCTTATGAATATCTAATCGATTTCCAAAACCCCACTTCACTCTCCAAAACCGTATCTCGGCTGAAACAGAGATCAGGATTTTACATAGTCCTATAAGGCCTACAAACCATCCAAGTGTCATTCAATTCTGAAAGTACGGGTTGGGTATCTTTCCTTGTTAGTGGTTTAAGAAGAATGTCATCAGCTTCAAAAATTCCAATGGATATACAAAATTAATTAGATAATGAACCAGCAATTAGAAACCGTTCAGAGCAGAATAGTTTATCGAGAAAAATTTCGACCAAAATGCCAGTTATCTAATAAAAGAACATGGATGTTATACTTCAATGATGTTTTTATCAACGAAGAGGGATTGTGTGATCAAATGGAAAACCTTTGGTCAATGCTTAAAACCGTAAAGCCCAATTAACAGAAATGGTTGAAGGTGGTGAGCTTACTAATCGGGTACTCTAAATCTGTGGCACTGGAACACTGAAACAGTTCACTAAAGCGCTTACCACAATACTTTTAGTATTATTTTTAGTATTGTGGTAAGGGCTTTAACGAATTGTTTCAGTGGTAAGCTTAATTTAAAAATTACACTCAGCCAGCTTTCAACACAGAAACTCTTGCAACCTCCAGTGTCTCAGACGGTGTTCCTGTTCGTGACACACAAATGACAGTAGAAATCCAACCTTCTATTAGTTCTGCTCTTGATATTTCCGAAAGTATACGGAAGTTATCTCCGTTTCCCGATGCTGCAAAGAAACGTTCCGAATCAAGGAAGAGAAAATCCGAAAAAAGCGAAATTCTCACTTCCCCTTCCTATAAAAGATTGCTTGAAGAGAAAGAAAATGGGAGAAAAGTCAAAGGATCGATGAAAATCCTTGGCAAGAAGCTAAAAAAAAAAACTAACCGACCTGACAAGGTAAAGAAAAGCGAAGTCCTGACACCAAAAACCACAAATACAGAAGATACCAGTGTAGTGTGTCTAGAATCTAATGATGAAGATTGGATTCAGTGCTCTAGTTGTCAATGTTGGGCTCATGAAACTTGGGCAGATATTCCTAAATTGCTATATTTGTGATCGGTGCAAATTATTTTAAGGTTGTCCGGCGTTAAGGAACCTACTGTTACTATATCCGGTATTAGGTGCCATTTGGTATTTCTCTAGAATCGTAAACTAAAAATTGGTTGTCATTTACGATAATTGTTTTGAGAAAGTTGAAGGTTTTGTTCTTTTTTTTTGAATTATACTATGGTTCACTTGTAATAAATACAAAATAAAAAATATATAATAAAATAATTTTTTAATTATCTCGAAAAAACTAGGTGTCCGCCACTAGGGGAACTCCCTCTAATAATGAAAATTATTTTTCTAAGTGACGAGGATCATCGCAATGTTAGTGCTTTGTAAGATTGAGAACCAAAAAAAAAATAACATGGACATTTTTTATGTTTGCGCGTCAAGTAACTTATCAACACCTTTCCTTTTGTACGTCATTTCGCGTTAGATGTGTGAAGTATGCTTCATCTTTAATGCCAGAGAAACTCCTCTTTCAACGTGAATCGTTCAAAAGCTGAATAACGCAACTTAATACTTACATTTAGGTATATTTTCTTATCCAGATAAAACCTATGTACAAGAACGCTGCGCAGTAAATAAACGAGATCTTTTCAGGTGATCCTCTTACCTTCAAAGCAAAGAAAAACGCCAGATTAGCTACTCGCGATAAAACACGTTCAATTTTCCCGGGGATTTACAATAACAAAAACAGAGTATGAAGCGAACTTGGATACAGCATGCTCGAAAATAACTCACGAAAGTTATGGCACCTTTTGCTATATAATCCCTTTAATGTAGCCGGAATGAAGATGAAATAATACGGTGGAATATTTAATGAAATAGCCGCCAGCTCTGTTTTAAAAGAGATTGTTCTGTATAAGGAGATAAAACTTTACAATATTTGCTGAATGCTGAGTAATAATCGTGGTCGGTTGAAAAGAAGATATAAAACGAACTTGGAAGCAGCATGGATATGAAACACCAAACGCAAATATTTAAAGTTTTAATTAGTGAAAATCTCATTCATCTCAGATTAAATAATCAATGCTGTCAATTTAACAATTTTTCCATATAGTGAATTTGACATTAAAAATCAAACTTTTTAGATTTAATTTCATATTCTTAAATAAAAATAGAATCCATTAATATTACCTTTATAGTAATAATCAAAAAAAGCTCATTTTCATAGAGATTTACATCTTGAGAATATTTTTTGTAAAAACACAAAATTCATGCACAACACACATTACACGGAATTTAGTAAACAAAATTCACCATGTCATCTACAGTGAAATCAAAAATGTCTGATTGTGTTGGCGCATCTGAAAAATTGGTAGGAACACGAAACAAATTCAGTTATTATGAAAATTTCAGTAGCGTCGGAGACGGGAAGTTGTATTTACGATGGGTAATTATTGACGTTTAAATCTCAAATGAAACCCCAGACACATATTTAGTATTATTAAGATGCGTAAAATGAAATTCTATATGCAATAAAAAACACAACAAAAAAAGTTTACAGTATAAAGATTTTTCAATAAAAAACTTTTCAGATTTTTATTACATTAATTATTTCAGTACGCACAATATAAAATTGCTTATAAAAACTGTTCAAAATGTTCACCTTCATTATTTAAACAGACTTGAACTCTTTGTTTCATGTTTTCGAAGACATTTTGTAATGTCTCAACATTAATATTTTGAATTTCGCTTTCAATAGCTGCTTGTAGTTCGTCAATATTATGAGGTCGAGTACGATAGATTCCATTCTTCAAGCTTCCAAATAAATAAAAATCTAAGGGAGTCAGATCGGGTGATCTTGGAAGCCATCTACCTCGGCTAATTACTCTCCGAGGAAAGTGTGTTTCCAAAAAATGCAAAGTAGCTGCAGCTGTATGTGCAGTGGCACAATCTTGTTGAAAATAACCTCGTTGCATTTTATCATTATTTAGTTCAGCTATAAATGGATTTAAGATCTGTTCTCTATATCTCTCAGCATTAATAGTCTCGTGAAAGAAAATAGGACCGATGACTCGCCTACGTGACATTGTTACCCATACACTAATTTTAAATGGGTGTAAACTTGTTTCGACCAACATGTGCGGATTTACAGTCGACCAAGTACGATAGTTCTGAGAATTTACGTAGCCAGATAAATGGAACCAAGCCTCATCAGTAAAAAATGTATTGTCCAATACATCATTGTCATTCATTACGTCAAGAAACCACTGACAGTATTGTACTCGGGCATTAAAATCTTGGACAAACAGTTGCTGAACCACAGTCATTTTATACGGATGCATGTGTAGTTGTTTACGAACTACATTGTGACAACTTCAATATCTATTACATATATTATATAAAAAAGGCAAGAACAATTTACCAGTTTGCTGTGAAAGTTTACGAAGAGATTTATTTGGACTTTGTTGCATTCGTTGACTGATATCTTCGTGAACCTCTTCCGTTACAATTTTAGGTCTACCAGGGGACTTCCGTTGGCATACACTTCCAGACTCCATAAAGCGTTCAACAGTACGTTGTCGATGTTGAGCAAAAGCGTCAAACGGTACAACATCCTTTGGATACATTGCGATGTACTGCTCATAGCAAAGTTCCGTCGAGTATATCCAAGATCCCTCTCCATTTTGCACCCCACTGCGAAAATACGCCATTACGATAAACGTGTCTTGTTCCACAGAAAACACCATTATCGAATCGTTATAGTCCTTTAGTACTGATAAGTACTGTTATTTAAAAATATAAAGGGAAATATACTAAAACAAAGTGAGAATAACAGATAACCACACACGATAAATCTCACTCAAAACATCCGCAAGTCAATGAGAATAACAACTATCAATTTTGACAGTAGAAAATGTTATAAACTTAACAAGCCAAAAATATCTGCTTCCGGATTGCCAACTTAATCAGCCTTTTTTGATCACTCTGTATAACATTGAAAATGATCATAGTTAGGCCAACTACAAAAATTATCAAATCGTTGCATTGGCATTTCTGTGACAACAAGTAAACAAGTCGACAGATAGAAAATATTTTTCTGACAACAGACGTTTTTCAGCAATACTCAATTAGAAATTCAATGTAAAACAGTATTAGAATCATTACGTTTATTTAGAAACTGTTAAAAGTAACCAAAAAGCATATGGGGGAAAATAAACTCAAGAAGCTAAGAAAAATGACTGGAGGGGATTTACCACAAAAGGATTTGGAGTATTAACTTAAAAGGAAGAAAAGAGGATTTAGAAGAATTTCAAAGTAAACACTAACACATCACAAATTATTTTGTAAGTGGAGCATTGAAAATAAACTGGGCTTGTGATTACCATTTAATTAACCTTAGAAATAACACTCAAGTTTCTTGATTTATAACATTTCTACAAATGTAAAAACCATTTTAAGAAGAATAAACATTTTCTTGTTTTTTTCGAAATAAATAAATAAATTAATTAATTAATTAAAAACAACACATGTAGCTGCCAGTTTAAAAAAAGTGTTTAGGTGGTATATTATTATTTAAAATACGAATATTTATAAAGTTATATTACAGCTTTCGGTTTCGAGATGTTTAAATGTTACGTTAATAATATCCTATTTCACATGCAATTCATTAGATGTTTGTTAATAAAACTATTAAAGTGGAACCAAGCTGAGAAGAACGATTTGTCAAGGATATTATCATCATCTATGTTATTTTCAAACTAATTGCAGTGTTGCACTCTCACTACGTGATCAATTGAATTATTGCACAACACGAATTTTATATGGGTATTTTTTGAGATATTTTCTAAGAATATGCTGACAAATACCACATGACAAATTGGTTTCATGTGAAAGCTTTATAAGTGACTTTTTAGGTGAATGATCTATACGCCCTCTCACATCCACAAGAGTTTCAGTAGTTCCCTTCTGGAGTCTAGCATTACCGGGTTTGCAAGTTATTGCACCAGTTTCATGAAATTTAGCAACGTAGCGAACAATTTGTTGATATAAATCAAGGAATGGTATAGCAAAATGTGGAAACTGAAGACGAAATTGATCCATACATAATTGCACACAATAGGACCATTCTCCATTCTGTTCCTTTTATCCATTACGAAAATAGCTTTCAATGATAAATGTTTGGTTAACATTAGTAAACATGTTTTAAAATTTATAAGATCATAAACATCAAATGTAATTTAAATTGTCAAACTTGTCAATAAATGTCAAACGTAATTTGAAATTTCAATCTTGGATTTAGCAGTCACTTGCAGTTATAACCAATATAAAAAATAATTCAAAAAAAAAACATGGCCCTCTCGATGACGTTACTTTATAATCATATTGTGTTATAGCATGCTGCTGAAAGGTAAATACATAATGCCTAAATAAACATAATGTATAAGCGGGTGCTGGCAGTTGTTTCTCATTATTTTCTCAATAAGTTATTAAGTTGAAGTTTTATTACTTTCAGAATAAGTCAAATCTATCAGCACTTGGTGAAACATAGTAAATAGAAAAATAAAACACAAGAAAACACTTAGTGACCATTTTATAAAAATTTTGGTGAAACAGCTACTGTGTTTTCTTGTGCTTTATTTTTCAAAGCTTTTGTATGTTGCTGGAAGGTAATTAATGCTCAATATAAAATTCGTTATTCTAATATTTGAAACTTACCACACAGCATCAAGATTTCGGATTTAACTAGGATCTTCACTCACCTGAAATTATAGAAAAAAGATTATTGGTAATATATTATTTAATATGGTACTTTACCTATATTGAAATGTTAAACAAATTAAATTATAATTAAATACAGTATATAAAATAATGTCTTTAGTTCCCAAAAAACGAAGAAACAAAAAATATAATACCGAATGCAAACAAAGAGAATAATAAAATATAAACTGAGATAAAATAAAATATAATAAAACAAATAAATAAATCAAGGTATGGAAAATCACAAGGCAGAGTTCAGATTGTAATGTTTTATACGAGGAAAAATTAAATAAAAAATAACTTTTCGAAATTAATTAATTGCACGGTCTGAAGGTCCGGAAGTGTTCCTAGACACTCTTTCGGCAATTTAAATTAAACTAGATATCAACTAATGAAATTTTGCGAGTATTAAAACTTGAAATGACGTTCCAATATAAGCTCTATGCTTATATGTTACGTACTGGAGCTCTGCGTATTTTTTAAACCAGCAAACTTGACTTTTATATCGTATTTATGGACGAATTTAAACGCTGAACACTTAGAAAATGGGAACACAGCCAAACAAGTGTTACCTGTATCAATATTTTGACTAAAAGTGAGAAATGGATAGCGATTGTTTAATTATGGTTAATTTGGATAACTGTACCTTTATAAAAATAATTTGATAATATATTTAACGAATATTCTTATTTTTAAAAATTGCATAATGCATACCACACAGGGATGTAACTGGAAGACTAGGCCTACGATAGTCTGTGACATTTAACGTCACCAACAGCTGTATAATATTATTATTTACTAACAAACAAGGCGATTAGTTGACGAACGATATTTAATTTTTGAAATTATGCATAAATTTAAGTTTCCAAGAAAACAGCCACTCTTTGGTTCTTTATTTCAATTAAAAAATTAGAAAATAATTTTCAAAAAAGAATTTTTCAGTTGGTAAAAATGGAATTGCGATGATAGATGGTATTTGAAAAACAGGAAATTTGTCTTTAAGATTTTGTTTAAATTAATGCACTAGCATAAAAGTATATAAAGATCTTTTAAATTTAGTAGTAGTAATGGTAAACATTTGAACAAAAAAATGTAACTGATACATTTCTGCTTTTGGTCGTGAAGTAGTATAGGTGTTAATCTAGTTATTTCATTTTATTTCTTTATAAATTAGACATTTCTATAGAGTTTTTGATGTATGTAATTTCTACAAAAATTTTTCTTGTGGTCCATAATCGTGCAAATTTACAGGATGTACATACATAAGTACAATTTTTCTATTAGTTCCGTTTGTTTTACTCTCAACTAACACGTTACAGAAACAAAGTACATCAAAGAGAGTATTATATTCTTGGAAGATAGCAAAACAGAGCAAGTTCATGAATCCTAATTAGGTTGTTGCACTCAAAAAAAATAGGAAATACATATAAATAATATATATATGACTTTAATAAGCTTTGTTAGCAAGCCTTTTAACGATTTTAATAAGCCTTATTACAATTATGTTACCTTTTAATACCTGGTACGTGCTATTTGCAGTATATTTTTATAGCTCTTATTAAAAGATCTGGCTGTCCCTGAATATTCAAAGGTGAAATAAATTATATTAATCAGTATTATATTTCTCATAGCTGGTATTATCAATTTTTTTAGCGAATCATCATTAGAGCGAGATGACCGTCTCGCGATACATAGGTGTTTCACCGGATTAACGGGCTGTGTGCAAAAGTCGATTCTTGCTTTGTCAGCGTCCGCTTGTTTATTTTTCGTTCAGTTTAGGAAACGAGAGCGTGCTTGTGTTCTGTGTTACGTGTTATTTGTTATAAATATATTATTATTAGTTTAAAATGTGTAATGTGCAGAATGCTAAAAAACGCGTGCCAGCGAGAACTGCCTTTATTTTCGATTTACTTATGATGATAACCTGTAATCTGTTACTTCGCTTACTCGAAACCTTTCAGAACGAGTTGAAATTGCCAACTACGAAAACGACACGTAAGTGTATGCGAAGACGTGGAGAAGAAAATTAAATCTACATTAAAAAATCAATTGCTTTGGTTATGTGTTGACGAGACAACAGATTGTAAAAGAAATTCTATCCTGAATGTTATTGTACGTGTACTGGACCCTCATAAATCGACATATCCACTGTTACTAGCTAGCAAAAGACAAGAAAAGTGTACTGGTGCAGTAATTGTGAGGGAGATACTTAGTACGTTAGAAAACTTGCAAGTGTTTACATGTTACGTGTAAAGTGCATGCTTTACATCTTGTGACAGAAAATATTCGACAATGTTCGCCCGAGGTAGATGCATTAATAGTACAAAAAGGCGTTTCTTAAATCTCCAAAACGCCTTAGATTATTTCACGCACAGTGTCCTGGTATTCGAAGTAAAAGCTGTTATTCTACAATTCAATCCTGCCGAAGCTGCAGCTATTAAGGAAAGCCAAACAAAATTTTAAGATATTTCCGTTGAAACAGACTTACACACTATTCGTAACAACTATAAAGGATTACATGACGCAATAGAACAATCACAAAATAGAGCGTTGTTGTTAGTAGAGTCACTGCAAATAGTGGACGAAGTACATACACTGTACGCACTAATCATGACGCAAAACATAATAGCGCATAATAGAAATTTTCGAGAGTGTGTTAAAGAAAGATTCCGATTTTATGGTATTAAAACGAATTTGTGATGATGCATGCACTAATCCATTAACTGAATTCAAAAAGTGTTTTAATAATGCATGTATTACATCCGTAGATGTCGAAAGATCTTTTTCAAAATATAAACAGATTTTTTCTCCACGGCGAACAGCGTTCAATGAGACAACTGGAAACGCACCCAATGCTGTCAACTTTTTACGACTCTTATTCAGTGGGTGATAATTAGAGCGGGCCAAATTGCGCCATCCAACAGAATCGGAATCAGGCGCAACGGCCGCTTATTGTAAATAGCGTATATGTGAGTCACAGCAGATATGTGATATTTCGAAATTAATACACAAGAGTAAAAAAATAAAAGCTGACGCAATAATAATGTTTAGTAATTAGAGCGGATATATATATATATATATATATATATATATATATATATGTACACGCTGAGGTGTTTTTATTTTCATTATGATTTTTTATTTGATTGAAAACGGTATGCATTGTAAATGGGATGTAATAAGGAAATAACTGAGAAACTGAACGCTTTTTTTATTCTGTTGTACTTAATAATGTAACTGTAAATAAAGATATAATAAATAAATTCTATCCTTCTTAATAATGCGGATAGGCTTGTTTAAAAAGTTGCACCATCAGATAAGTTTCCACATTTGCCTCGGTGAAGGATGTTCGCCGAGACGAAAAAATGTTCTTATATTTCGAAAACGACCGTTCCACGTCTACCGAAGTAAGACGGGCGTAATTAAAATAATCTTTAGACTTAGTCAAGGAATCTGCAGATGCCCCATCGCACATTTGTCTTAATCTCGTGTAGTCCGGATTCTGTTTTAAAACACTATCGAACTTAGCTAAAACTCGTCCACTTGTTGCATCGTTTATACTGTGTAACAACGTACTAACTTCGTCCACGACTTGCACTGATTCTACCAACGACAATCCAGAATTTTGCAAATTTTCTATCGCATCTACTAACCCTTTGTAATTGTTGCTAATATTCTTTAGATGTGTTTCAACAGAAATATCGAGAAATCCCTTCTGGCTCATCCTAATAGCTCTAGCTTCGGCAGGGACGAATTGCAAAATAACGGATTTGACTTCTTGAAAATGTTCATTATAATAAAAAGCGGCTTTTAACCACGTTCCCCAACGCGTAAGAATGGGCTGTGGTGGTTCTCGAATACCAGGGCATAACCTGTGGAATGCCCTAGTCCTCTTAGGACTTTTGAGAAACACTTTTTTTGTGTTTGCTATTATGCATCCACCTCCGGGTAACACTCTCGAATAGTTTATGCCACAAGATGTAAAGCATGGACTTTACACGTAACATGGAAAAGTCCTTCACACTTTTCTTTAAGGGAACGGCCTACACTACACATTGTTGCTGCACCATCGCTCATGAACAACAACAGTTGACTGGTTGACACTTGAAATTTTTGTAACGTTTCGAGAACTACGGCCGTAATTGCTTTACTAGTACACTGTTTTAATCTTCTGCTGGCTAATAGAATTGCAAAATTTGGTTTAATAGGATCTAATACGCGCACTATTATATTCAAAATAGAATTTTTTTGCAATCTGTCGTCTCATCTAGACATAGCCACAGCTGTTTATCTTTTAATTCGGCTTTAATTCGATTTTCAATGTCCTCACGTATTCGTGGAATATCTCTCCGTAACGCTGTCCGAGATGGTAGTATCCACTCGGTATTGTATGTACCCCAGAATTTTCGAAATGCTTTTTTATCAAGTATACGAAGTGGTAGACCACATACCATAAACGTTAAAAGCAATTCTAATTGAAATTGACGTTGTTGTGACACACCATTTCTTTTATTTCTGTGGTGTGCGCTATTTATATGTCTTTCACAATCACGTTTGCTCCAGCACAATAGTTTCTTTTTACAAACTTTACAGAAAATTGTACTCCCATTGTAGTGTAAATCCACAAATTCACTAAGAAATTTATTAACTTTCGTAGGTAATGGCCGTTTATTTTTAATAGTTACGTTAGACATAATCACTAAAGCGAGCACACCGACGCTTGTTTCTAGTATGCCACGAAGTGGTGCAAACGTAACATCTGCAGACTCGTCATTTGTTGATGAATAGAGCGCGTCATCCGTAAATGAATAAGCGCGCTGTTAGTTCGTAGCCGTCGATGAATGAACTTTTTTTTTGTAGTGGCCCACTGTGAACAACGCCCTATTTATCAACGAACGCCCAAACTGCAGGTGTATATTTGCGCGTCTTCACGACGTAATAGACAGTGGTTTTGGTCCTCGTCCTAATAATTACATATTTAAATTACCTATGTTTACATACATATATGCGCCCGGCAGCCTGATTGCGAACCTGGCGCGTGGCGCTCATGGCCCGCTCTAGTGATAATACCGATAATGGTGCTTCTACTTTTAATGTTCAGTATTTCCGATGGAGCCCGTCAACCTACTTGATAACGCTTCTTAAGAGGTTGAATGTTTCACAACTTTTCAGATATTATAATTCTTCATTAGTTCTGTTATTATTATTCGATGTATTACTTATTTTTTGGTATTGTATTTATTGAAAGAAGCGCACGCCTATGCCGCGCAGAGACATTACTCTTGCTTTAATCATCATTCTGACGAATGAAAACCAAGGCATTGCTAACAATGAGAGAAATAAAACCGGTAATTGATTTAATAAAGAAATCAGAAGTAAGTTGGTGAAATTCTGAGTAGATAATGAAAAATAAAAGGTGAGTTAATCAGGTTTGACGACTAGAACAAACTTGAAAAAATAAAAATAAGAGACAGACATAGATTTATCCAATAGGGCAATAGTTCATTTATATACGTCTAATGGTTGTATTGATCTACTAACCTAATAAAAAAAATCAAGCTCGCGGTAATTAACTTGATAATACGTTGAATGTCTAGTCGTCTGCCCAACAAAAGACAATCTCCTGTCTAAACCTTAAAATATAATTACCGTTCACATCCAAATTACTATCAGTAGTTTTCCGCCTGTAAAAGAGATAGAATTGCTTAATTATACATGCGCGTGCTTTGACCTTTACACATTTAGACACGACCTATCTACAGTTAGAAAAAAGTAATGACGATATGTCACCCTTACAAGAATTTTACTTACCATCAAAAGCACCTATGCTATTTATCAATGTTAAAAGAAAGAATAATAAATACTCCAAATGAACGAAAGGCGAATGAAACTTCATCCAGAGAGTAGATAAGAGTAATGAATTTTGCATAAAACAAATTGAACCCAATTGATTCGAGCTTTTTATTCACATTCTGACCGTTTGTACAGCATTGCCTACCGTATTTTTTTCAGTGAGTTTCGGAAACAAATTTCCTGATTAATCAAGTTCGAAATGGACCTTTTTAATGCAGAGTCCTGTTTAATTGGATATAGAATTCGGGCTTTTCTGGCAGTCGAAACGTGTGTTTCATTGTGATATACTATGTTAAAAAAAAAAGTTCGTTCGCTTGTTCAAATACTGTCCATTCAAAAACTATCGTGCTTTTGCTCACTGTCTACGGTTATAGTAGAGTAGAGGGGCAACATTTTAAAATATTCATGAATTATCCGAAACGAGTTAAAATAGGACAGGAAATGTTTCAAAATTGTCCGTAGTAATGTATCGCGAATGAACATCTATTGAAACTATATGAAATGTTAATTGCCTTCTAATTGACAAATAATGCATTTGAAAAGCTATATATATGATTTCAATGAATGTTGTATATGCAAATGAAAGACGTAATTTTATTGTGAAGGAGTAAAAATATATCTATTGTAATACATTATAGCATCTTTAGTAGTGGCACCACTTTTTTACACAAACATTTTTAATTTTCATTGAAAAAGGTGTGCTTGGTTACTATAGAACTACAGTGAGCGATCTGCAGGCTGACCTAACGATTACTTGGCACTTTAAGCATGTATTGTATGAATTCCAGTACCAGCTAACTTTATTTAGAATATAAAATAGAAGACACATGCTTGCTATTTGTGAAAATATTAATAAATAAATTCATTTACGTACGTCATCCTTTTAAAACGCCTTTCACCTCGAGCAATACATTTAATTACATTATCCGTGAGTGTCGAAATATTGTGTAGTATGTAATGATTGCTTATATAAAATTTCTTTCAATGCTTCGGCGAATGTGGTATTACTGCTTTATTTTTTGGGAAACAGAAATAGATACCGAATTCATTGACATAATGACAAATTTGTAAAGACTTAATAGACAAAATAACAATAATGAATAATGATAGCAAGGACTATGAGATAGTATGGCAAATAACAATATTCTCAGCACACTCCACACCACACGTGGATCTTCATCTTCAGCCGCGTACCGATTGATGTGAGAGAACATATATTAAATCTAACGAACCTGCTCTATCCCTATTTTTCAAGAAAAAAATATATTTACAAATATGTTGTCCCTTAGACTAAAAAGCAAGTTAAAATAAGGAGAAAAGGCGGAAAAGGGTCTTGTAACCACGAAACGCAAGATATGTGGCCCATGTATCCCACCATAATAAAAATATAAATCGAGTAAGACAACGGTTATGTCCTTTCTATCCGTCAAATTTGTGTTCTTTCCGCCAATACCCCTTACCTAAATACTGGACATGCGGAGAGAGGTCGATTGCATGCTTAGGAAAGCGCAATATAGACTTTATGTCAGAAATTCCACGACCTTAATCCCAACAGTAACCCGCGATAAGAAATTTGTGAAACTTCCCTTCCATAGAGGTATTAGTAAAGTTTTTAAGAGACAAGAGATAAACGTATGTTTCAGTTCGCGAAATACACTCAAAAAGCAATAGGTACTAGATTCAATGAACACATCAGCTTTTACAGGTACGGGAAAATAGAAGCGTCAAGTATAGCACAACACATAAACGATACCGATAAATTAGAAAACCTAAAATTGATTAAAAACGTGATTTCGTAACTTGAACTGGACGCCTATGAGACTATTTACATAAATAAGAATGCACACCTAATCAATAAAGAGAAGGGACCTTTACACTTTTCCTGTCTTTTCGATTTATTATGGTAAAGAGGTCGCTTGATTTATGGCTGTGCTATAACAAGAGACGTTGATCCTTTTGTATATTCCGCATGTCCAGTATTTAGTTGAAGGGTATAGACGGAAAGAATACAAATTTGACGGATAGAAAGGACATAATCGTTGTCTCACTCGATTTTTATTTTTATTAGGGTGGGATGGCCACATGTCTTGCGTTTCGTGGTGACAAGACCTTTTTCCGCCTTTTCTCCTTATTTTAACTTGCTTTTTGGTCTAAGGAACAAAAGTAAGTACTTGTATATATCTTTTCTTGAAGAGTAGGGATACAGCGGATTCGTTAGATTTAATGTATGTTCTCTCACATCAATCGGTACGCGGCTGAAGATGAAGATACACGTGTCTTCGAAACGGCCTTTCCGAATTAATTAATAATTTGTGTGGCGTGTAGTATGCCGAGAATATTGTTGTTAGACAAAATAATTCTCCAAATAAAGCAACGCTCCCGTAAATTTGTAATTTTCTTGAAATTTTATACGTAATTAAATACTTGAAAAAATGTCATCCCGGTAAGGAATCGAACCTGATACCTACCCTCGTGGTGTAGTGGTTAGCTCGCCCAAGCGGCAAGCGGGAGATGTCAGGTTCGATACCTTACCGGGACGAGATTTTTTCAATTATTTAATTACATCGGAAATTCCAAGGAAATTACAGATTTTCATAATTCACTGACGGAAGCCAAAATATTTTAATCAATACTCCTGTATTTCAATTACTAACAAACAGGGTGCACTATTAACTCTTGCATACTCTTAGTATAAACTGTTGACCAACAGTATGTCACCACACCGTCATTTACGGAACGGGTTGAGTGCATTATAAATTTGCATGTAACTAGTGTTTAATGAGCAACAAAGGTAGCTGCCTGTAGAATAAGCTTGGTTGCTTAAAAATATCTTCCGATAGTAGCGAATATCGCCGTAAGCCGACAGGGCATGCAGTCGATTATGGACTGAGTGTTACATTGAGGGATGGCTAATCATCAGTTAGCACATTTCCCGTATAGCAAAAGATCATCATTGTCTGCTGCAGCCTGTGCAGCTTCCATATGCAGTGCCACTCTGTAGAATGATGCCTTGTTTGTGGTGGTCGAACAAGAGTCTCGTGAATCGTCTCAGATTCTCAGAAGAATCACAAAATGCTTTTGGTCAACGATTTATAATAAAATAACTTGTTAGGACCCAAAATATGATGTTGAAAGTAGGTGTTACCGTATTTTTCAGAAGTTTTTGACAAAGAATGACTCATCTGCATTCAAGCATGACAGAAAGAACAAATAGAAGTGAAGGTAAGTGTGAACTTTATCTGCATCTTCGAAAAATCTTGCGTTTCCTTGGTATTAATATGTAGAATGTAGAACGAATAGAACATATTCTCTTTAAAGATATCTAACGTAACGGTTGTCATTGACATTCAAAGCGTTACGAAAAACGATTAGTTGATCGATAGTAGCCTCCAAGTAAGTAATCTGAATTGATCTCTATTATCCATAAAGGATATTACTAATACTGATATGTTAATTACAGGTTATACTTATTTACTTGCAGATAGCTGTTAAATAATACACCTAATGTAGGTTTTAGATTTTAAACGGAGATATCACTATTAATTTATGAATACTGTACACGATTTTTATTGCTACTAGCTCCGCTTAATGCCTAACCTTTATTCATCTTTTGATGTCTAGTTTAATATAAACAATTATAACAGCAAATATTACGAATATTCTTAACAAATTTAGTGTTACTTTTTCTAAAAACATTTTAATTAAGCTTTCATTGGTTTCAAGCAAATGACTCTAGAAAGTGCTCCAGAATTGAAATTTGAAAACACTGTAATTGTAAATCCCGTATGTAGCAAAGTTGAGAACACAGTTTTCTATTATACGTTAATGCAATACGATCATAAAAAACGTAACTGAGAGGGCCATGTTTTTTTCTTTGAATCATTTTTTATGTTGGTTACAACTATATCTGACAGTTAAACCTTGCTTAGATCATATCAAGATCGAAACTTCAAATGACGTTTGACATATTTAACAGTAATTGTGTGTATTTTTAAAAACTGCAATCATTAAGAGTGGAAAAATAAAATAATCTAAAATAGTTATGTAGGGAAAATTTACTACATGGCTAACAAAATATTCACGTAAGAGGTTCATCGTTTGCAGTTTTGCATGAGCTGTGTCATTGTCTTAAAACCCATCCGTTAGTGCGTCATCATGTAACTGGTTTAGAAAAGGTTGCAATAAGTTGTTTCTGCGTTTACCGTTTCATGAAAAAATAATGGACAAATTATTCCTCTCCGTAAAGCTGCTATCCAAACATCAACCATTTTAGAATGCAATGGTATCTGTATCGTGACATAACGGTTTTTACTGGACCACATATCCGCTGATTTGTTTATTAATGACATCATTAAGGTCGAACCAAGCTTCGTCTGAGAGGAAGCATTTGTCAAGGATATAACGTTATTTTCAAATCAATTGCAGTATTGCACTCTCACTACATGATCAATGGGCTTAAGTTCTTGTACAACACGAATTTTATATGGATATTTTTCGAGATATTTTCTAAGAATACGCTGACAAATACCATACGACAAATTAGTTTCCCGTGAAAGCTTGCTAAATTGACTTTTTAGGTGAATCATCTATATGCCTCCTAACATCCGTAATAGTTTCAGGAGTTCTTTTCTTCAGTCTACCACTACACACCAGTTTCACGAAATTCATTGATATAGAACAAGATATAATACTGCAAAATGTAGAAAAGCTGAAGACTAAATTCATTCATACATAGTTAGATAAAATAAGCCATTCCGCATTCTGTTGCTTTTGTCCATTACGAAAATAGCCCTCTCGATTACATTTTTTATAATCATATTGTATTATATTCAGAAATTATGAGTCTACAATCATTCTGGTAGTTATTTTTATCCTTATGGTGTTACACCTACTTTCGGAGGCACAATCACTTGTATCTCCAAAGAAAAGTACTATTGCTTACAAGCTACTGTTTGCCATCCACAACTGGAAATAATTAAATAGTAATGTTACTGGCAGTAGTTGTAACGATGAAGCCTTATTTTGTTAATAAAAAACAATTTTATTCTCGTTTCTTGAAATTGAAACCTGCCTTGGAGAATTGTAATATAAACTCTTATTCCAAAGAAGGTTTCGTTGTTAGATAAATAAATACATAAATAAGACATCAAATGTCGATTTTGGATAGACTTATTTCAGTTGTGAGTGAATACTGAATTCCTATGTATCTGCTATTAACTCACAAAATATGTGAAATATGTGTAAACGATATTTATTGTTGGTGGCAGTACATGGTGAAATGCTGTAGCTACATAAGATAACTCTTTTTCATTTTCCGAAAGAAATGGGCGATAATTTTCTCTATTGTAGAGAAAATATGGACTTTATTATTCACTTATTCAGAAATTTTTTTTACTGTATTGTGTTAAAAAGGAATTGGGCATCTGTCTTGTTAGACTACTTCATCCTTTTAACACATCCTTGAACGTATTTTAACCGGAAAGAGTTAACAATCAACACACTACTCAAAATGCGTCCCAGTAACAGTTATTTTAGATAACTATCCTTGTTTGTGCAGTTGATTGATTGATTGATTGATTTTCTACCAGAGCAGGGCTGGTCTTTACATCCCTAACACTGAAGCTTAATAGCTTATTGTATTATTCCTGCTTCGGTTTTGTTTTACTTAAACAGGTTAGTTCCCGCAATCAGGTTTAACAGCCTATGTAGTAAATCTTTCTCCATTGGTAGTTCAATTGTGCTTCGCATAGCGAATCTGCGTTGAGCTAACGCTGCACATTCGAAAATAATGTGAGAGGCTGTTCCTCCTCCTCATTGCAAAGTCTACATAAGGGCTCATCTTTGTAGATCCCCATCTTATGCAAGTGGCCTCTAAAACAGCCATGTCCTGTTAATAGACATATTGCTGCTCTAAGCTGTATCTTGTTTAATTCAAGCAGGTCAGCAGTCAGATGTTGCGACGGTCTTCCCATCATCCGTTTGCTGTACTTTTGTCCAGCTGCATGTTTCCAATTAATTGGTGATGTGTTATAATCCACTCATTAATTGCGCCACGCACTGCACTCTTGGTAATACCTAGACCCGGTTCAGGGCCTATATAATTCATTTTTGAACCTTCCCTCGCTAGCTGGTCTGCAATTTCATTGCCCGCTATGCCCCTGTGCCCTGGCACCCACACCAGTGTGACCTTGTTGTGTTTAGACAGAGCCATTAGGGTTTGCAGGCACTCCCATACTAGTTTGGAGGTTATGCGATAAGATGCTAGTGCCTTTAAGGCTGCCTGACTGTCAGAGAGAATGCACATCGTCTCACCATGCGGTCGCCGACGCAGACTCTCCCACGCGCAGGTTTGTATAGCATATATTTCTGTTTGAAATACCGTGGTGTATCGCCCAAGTGATACACAGCTACATAAGATAACTCTTTTTCATTTTCCGAAAGAAATGGGCGATAATTTTCTCTATTGTAGAGAAAATATGGACTTTATTATTCACTTATTCAGAAATTTTTTTTACTGTATTGTGTTAAAAAGGAATTGGGCATCTGTCTTGTTAGACTACTTCATCCTTTTTAACACATCCTTGAACGTATTTTAACCGGAAAGAGTTAACAATCAACACACTACTCAAAATGCGTCCCAGTAACAGTTATTTTAGATAACTATCCTTGTTTGTGCAGTTGATTGATTGATTGATTGATTTTCTACCAGAGCAGGGCGGGTCTTTACATCCCTAACACTGAAGCTTAATAGCTTATTGTATTATTCCTGCTTCGGTTTTGTTTTACTTAAACAGGTTAGTTCCCGCAATCAGGTTTAACAGCCTATGTAGTAAATCTTTCTCCATTGGTAGTTCAATTGTGCTTCGCATAGCGAATCTGCGTTGAGCTAACGCTGCACATTCGAAAATAATGTGAGAGGCTGTTTCCTCCTCCTCATTGCAAAGTCTACATAAGGGCTCATCTTTGTAGATCCCATCTTACGCAAGTGGCCTCTCAAACAGCCATGTCCTGTTAATAGACATATTGCTGCTCTAAGCTGTATCTTGTTTAATTCAAGCAGGTCAGCAGTCAGATGTTGCGACGGTCTTCCCATCATCCGTTTGCTGTGCTTTGTCCAGCTGCATGTTTCCAATTTAATTGGTGTTGTGTTATAATCCACTCATTAATTGCACCACGCACTGCACTCTTGGTAATACCTAGACCGGTTCAGGGGCCTATATAATTCATTTTTGAACCTTCCCTCGCTAGCTGGTCTGCAATTTCATTGCCCGCTATGCCCCTGTGCCTGGCACCCACACCAGTGTGACCTTGTTGTGTTTAGACAGAGCCATTAGGGTTTGCAGGCACTCCCATACTAGTTTGGAGGTTATGCGATAAGATGCTAGTGCCTTTAAGGCTGCCTGACTGTCAGAGAGAATGCACATCGTCTCACCCTGCGGTCGCCGACGCAGACTCTCCCACGCGCAGGTTTGTATAGCATATATTTCTGTTTGAAATACCGTGGTGTATCGCCCAAGTGATACACAGCTACATAAGATAACTCTTTTTCATTTTCCGAAAGAAATGGGCGATAATTTTCTCTATTGTAGAGAAAATATGGACTTATTATTCACTTATTCAGAAATTTTTTTTACTGTATTGTGTTAAAAGGAATTGGGCATCTGTCTTGTTAGACTACTTCATCCTTTTTAACACATCCTTGAACGTATTTTAACCGGAAAGAGTTAACAATCAACACACTACTCAAAATGCGTCCCAGTAACAGTTATTTTAGATAACTATCCTTGTTTGTGCAGTTACTTTAGAAGTTACTCTGCAAAAAAAAAATAATTCTGGCAAACTTTTAACGATTTTGTGAAAGATAATTAATTTACTATCAACAATAATGATTACACATTTCATTTTAAGTACAAATCCAATAGCTTGAAGCAATGGATAATCCTTTGCTAGTTACTAGGGCTTTAGTCTAGACTGTATTTAAGTTACGAGGTAGGCGCCATAAATTCTCGGCTTAATATAGGAAATATAAACTTGGTAAAATATAACAATTTTTACTTTTCAATACAACTTCAATACATTAAATTTATTTCAACGATCAATTAATAATTCTATGCCCTTGTAAAAATAATCTATAGTTTTTCCTTTAAAATGTTGTATAACAGCTGCTTGCAACTCACTATCGTCCTTAAAACGATTCCTTTTTGGATAGAGGATCATAATACAGAACCATCGTTTCATCTCCTGTAACAATGGACTACAAAATCGGTTTCGGATCGTCTCCACACATGTTTAAAAACAAGCGCGAACATTCGACCCGACGTTCACATTGGAGAGCAGGGAGAAGATGTGGTACCCATCTTGCACTAATCTTATTCATACCCAAATGGTTATGGAGAATTCGGAGAATACTTCTTTTAGAAATATTAGACATCACTGCTAATTCCTTGCACTTTCAAACCAAGATCTGTTAATACCATTTCTTCAATAATTGAAATGTTATGAGGCGTTATCAGTTCAATTGATCGACCGGGCGCTCATCACCTTCAAGGGATTCTTGCCCCAAACATTTTACCCACTTCTTTAAAGTGGAATATAAAGGAGATAAACCACCATAAACGCCGTCTAATCGTTGTTTAATGTGATGTTTAATTATATGCTCTTCTTCTGTTAAAAATTTAATGACCGCGCGGTACTCAATTTTCATTACCGGAAACGTTTTTATGCACTAGTCACGTTGTCCGGCTGGCTACTAAAAACTACTACTCTTCGAGCCCTAATATATATAGTGTAGGCCTCGCGCATGTGCAGCTATGACGCAACAGAGTTTGAACACACTAGAGCCTGTACAAGCCTCTCAGGACGAGAATTTGTGGCGCCTACCTCGCATGTTTATCTGCTTTAACTCATTTCGAAACATGAACTGCATATTTGCGGCACTGTTCTACAATTTTACTTAGGGATTTTGTTTGAGATAATGGTAATGTGTTTAGTAGTTTAGTAGTATTATGTGTATCGTCTTTGGCTGA
Source organism: Dynastes maya (assembly GCA_029619315.2). Taxonomy (NCBI): domain Eukaryota; kingdom Metazoa; phylum Arthropoda; class Insecta; order Coleoptera; family Scarabaeidae; genus Dynastes; species Dynastes maya. The sequence continues at coordinate 170,736 of JAROYE020000029.1, forward strand.
TGTTTGACAAATGCTTTTAGTAGTTTAGCAGCATTAACTTGCTAAATCATTTCTTACATTAATCAATTGACTCAATCTCTTGGTTGGATTGGAATCTATTAAAAGAAAACTTCTAATTCTTATAATTCACTTCCAGATAATATCACAACAAGAATAAACGCTAAAAGTTATTTAATTTAATTTGGGAGAAAAACAAAACACTTCATTAGTCGGAAGAAAAAAACTTTTATTCTGGTCAGCGCACGTTCCCTTATATTTAGCCCAGAAGAGCAAATCCAAATTTCCGAGATACATAAATATTTCTTTTCCATAATTGGAATCTTATCTTCTTCGGAAACGAATAGCGGAGAGAGCTAAATAACTGAAACGGAGCGAGAAAAGCAATAATGAAACTTCTAAACTTGAACGATTACTGCACTACTCGAAAAGCTAATTAAGGAAGAACTGGACAGGATCAATACGCGTTGCGCTATTTGGAAAATTGCAGCGAATTCGTTTTTACATTCAACGATCATTAAGGAAATCGTTAAATTGTTAAGCATTCTCATGCAAAAACCATCTAAACTCTTTGCTTTACGTTATTACGTCATCGACGATAACGCAACGTTTTTACGCAATACGATTCTGTTCTTTCACAAAGCGTAACAGCAGTAATTTTAAATGATATTTCGACACTCCTTTTACACGCAGGAACGAACCAACTTGGTCCTAATCGCCTCGCGCACAACAAAAGGTTAGAAAGAAAAGTTTACGAAATTCAGTGAAACCGTTATGATGGAGATAAACACGTTGTTGTCTAGTCTATTCTTCGGCTCCACTTTCATTGTTTATTACTATTAGTTCCACACACAACGATTACTTTTCATGTAATGTCAATGTTAAACCTTTTTAGTAATCTGCTCGGATCCTAACGACAAAATGACGTAGGTACATAATTGCATTATCATGGTATTTGTTTGTACGGAAATACTTTCTTAGTACTTCAAGTTTATAGTCGGATAATTTTAAACTAGAGAACGATCTTTATAAATGTTTAGAGAAGTTCACAAAAAGAGAATGTAACAGCCTAGATATTCTAATTCGACTGAAACTATTGGGCGTTCAAATATAAAATTTTATGAGATTTGTCTTGTAGAATATTCAATTAGCAAGTGATGACATAATTGTTTAAGGATTACCATATATGTATGTGTGTCAGTCAGATCTACCGTACAAGCATATTTATACATTGCTCATGTTCTATTCTAAAAAAAAAAACACTTTTTGCAATCACTATAGCAAATCTTGGCCAAAGATGGAAATAATTCAATTTATTTTCGAGATTTCTCGTCCTTGGAATCGTAAATTTAATTTTGAGATCCAAAGAACTGTATAGAGTAGGGAAATATGAGAGATACGTAAGTGGATAGATGTAGATTTTACTGTATCGGCTCAACATGTTTTTGGTTATCCTTTCAAGATTATAATGACATTGGAATGTTGAGGTTCAATACGGTATCAACGAGTATAGTATTTGCATTAAATTATACTGAAAATATATTTAAAAAATGTTTCATTTCCCTTCTACTATTTTTTTTTAAATTTTAAAAGAACAGTAAATCTGCTTAGAGACTTTCTTGGCGTTTTGTTGGGTAATTGTTTTAAATAGTTCCCAAAGTTAGACAAGAACATGGAGTAAAAGGTACGGACTAAGATTGAGAGAAATGCATGCTTCTGTATTTCTTCGTATTAACATTGAAAACTAAAAATTGAAACAAAACCAATTAAAAACCCCATTTTCACGATATTATAATTCTATCTTGGTAACATTTTAACGCACTGTAACCGTTACCTCCGATATATAAGAAGGCCTAACAGCTCTGACGTCAGCAGGCTGTGACGTATATTGTCTTAGGTGAACGATCAGCCATAAACGCGTTTACACATTCAGACCGTCTCTGCGCTTTGAATTGGTTTATCCAAATTATATTGGTTTTAATTAAAAAAATACTATGTAGTGATATTTCCGTACTTTGTTGGTGATACCTGTAATGTTTTTCTAGTGTTGTATAAGCGATAAAAACTTTTCTGAAACGATAACAATGGGGTAACCTAAAAGCGTGACTCGGACGGTATATTTATGGTACTGTGGCGTCGGCTTTTTCCAACAATGTACTAGGGTTTGTGAGTTACACTTTGTAAAAGAAGATATTTATTTTTCAACAGCTACAGATTCAAGGCCCAGTGAAACTAAAATTGCAAATTTAAAAAATCCTGGTCTTAAAAAAGATCCTATTCCAACTCAATTCCCACACTGTCCGTTGTATTTGACAAAAAACGTGAAGATGTTATTGTTCAAATAGTTTTATATTCTTACGTTATGTTTAACAAAATTATTTTTGAACACGAAGAGATGTTTTTAAATGTATATAATAGACGTTCTGTTTTAATACATTATATTTTAACTTATATCGCCGAACGTACCCATTTGGGTACTAATATATGTAAATGTCATACTCACAGCCGTGAACATATTGCAACAACTTATTCTACAAATACCCTACCTAAAAATTATTATGGGAAAAGTAATGATAGATTAGGTAAGACACTACACATAATAGGAAATTAAAGACCTTGGTTACAGAGCATGTCTGTAAATTTTCTCCTGAAATTGAACAAAATTTCGAATAAAATCATTTCAACCCTAGTTTCGCCCAAATACATGTACAATTACAAATAATAATAATTAGTCGATTAAATGTCAACCACAAATACATCTTTCACGAAAACGGTGCTCGGATACGAGTTTGGTTTTTTCCTTTGAAACTTCGTTTTTCGGAAATAAAATCGAATGGGATGCGAAGAAGGGCTCGGTTGACGACTCTTTAAACCGGAAGCCCTTCAAAATTTAAAAAAGAAATATACACGGTGTTGCATTTTAAAAAATACAGGTTTTCTATATATCTTGTAAAGTGAATAGTAAAAGCTTTGTAAATAACCTTATAATTTGGTTTTTGGTTCATTTTGATAACTTCAAGAATAAATGAGTTGCGGCGCACTAAAATGTTATCAAGATACAATGACCATACTGTACATTTACTAGGTATATCTACCCCCCTGTACTACTACAATCCAAGTATGTAGGATGATAAAATTTGCTCAAAAGATTGTATGATTGTATATTAGCGTAAAGAGCTTTTTCTGATAAAAATTGCAGACCACAATGGCTGTTTTGTTAGTGGATTTGAATTAGTAATAGTAAGCTTGGGGAAGTAATTCAAGTGAAAGGGTAGCACAATTTTGAAAACATTAAGTGAAATGCGTTTTGTTAAAGTTAATATAAACATTTATTGGTAAAAAAGTATAAAAGCGGTATTTCGTTATCCAGAGGCATCTAGCGGCCGGTATAAATATTTTGTAAACAAAAATGCAAAATTCATTAGAATGGGTATAAGCGTACTCTTTTTACTCTTAACTGTCATGTTGTTTGGCAAGGTGAATAGTTTTCTGTTGCATTTCGTTGTTGTGAGCTTTGTTCTTTGTAAGCCAATATGGAATGAATACAACAGACTTCTAAACGTTTTTGAGTACACAACAGAACCAAGAAGCATTTTTGTTCTTTTTTAAATCTAAATGCAATGAGAAAAGACATCCAAAGTAGGAGTTCCAGTTTAAAATTCTGAGACTTATTAATTTGAGTTCATGAACATTTTTCCTTCTTTCACATTCAAATGTAATGTCACCACATAATTATTTGCAGAAAATAATTTTTATATTTTGAATGATTGTCCTGTAAAAATTTCAATAGAAGAATAGGAGAATTAACGAAATCATACAGGTATCACACTTTTTATAAGTAGACAAATTTAAAAAGTGACTGACTATGCTGGTAGTGAATAATCTTTCTTTATTACTTTTGGTCTGGTAATACAATGTTCTTTATTTAATTTATTATTTAATATAAAAAAACACAATTTTTGCGAAGAGAAAAATTAAGTTAGTAGCAAATCAAAATACCGGCTCATTATTCAACTTTATTGTTGTAAACAGAATAAAATCAGTGAAATATATGAGGTACCCAACTTTCTGACTTTATAATTATTTAACTTTCGGACTAAATACCATTTACACTCTCTCCATTCCAACTTCATTTGCATCTGACTAGATAAGAATTTGCTCCTTTGAATACTACTTTTGTACGCAACAAGGAGTATATTCAATTTTAGAACTATCTTCTGTCTTTTCAAAGAGAACGCCAAAGCTATAAGTAATTACCTCAGAGTAAGTGCGACAGAGAATAGATGTATTATCTAGCTATGACCAAACGTTTTTGACATATGCATGTATATACCTATATGGTCTGGAATATCAGCGCAACGTCAGATAAATGGATTTGGACAGCCGAACGTGTTAAAAAATTCCCATCGATTTTCATTTATCTCCCCCCTCATGGAAAACGGACGGCATGATTCACGCGACAAACTTCATTTTATCAAATTATCAATGGGTATACCGGTTTGTTCTATTTACCGACGTGCTCTTGATGATGTTTTGTTACAATGTGGTCGCTTCAATGTGTTGAGCCGTTTGTGGTAATTATGAAATGCTTAAATTGTTAACAGATTGTCCATATATCAACAGCGTATATGATAAATATAAGTTTCTTTATATTTTCAAACCACTGTAATCCTTCGCTTCGCTAAGAGCTTTTAAAACTAAGCAAGATAAAATTGGATTTCACCATGCTGCTATTTTAGTTATTAAGTGTAGACAGTTTTCCGGTCATAGCTGCGGTACTGCGTCTCTGACCCCTCTATTTGTTAGTCCGTAAGTTCAATTGCAATCTACGATGGAAATAGAAAACTAAATACTTGAAATAAAAACCAAAAAATTATTGCTAATATAGCTCATGATATTGGTGGAATCATTTCCGGCAAAAAACAAAGAGAGGGAAAAGGGACAGCGTAAACCTGCGAACATGTTTCTGCCTACCAGGCGTCATCAACGCGGTTCCGTACCTGACCTTCTCCCTCGCTATTATTTTTCACCTCTCGAGTATATGTTGCCATTCTCCACGAACAGAATCACGATATATCTCCCCACGCCACCTAGCGTCGAGAAACATAGACATGCCGTTTAGAGAATAGCGACCACAACTCGGGATGCAGACTCCTACCATCTATCGAGTAGCTCCTGGGCTGGTTAACGCAAGATGGCATGGCGTCTAAGACGTCACGTGTCCACACCTTTAAACGATTCCCATAGGCTTACCATGATGTATTAAAATACGCATGAAAAGATTGCCTAGTAACAATAACCAAAAAATTAATGCTAATATAGCTCATGGTATTGGTGGAATCACTTCCGACAAAAAACAAAGCGAGGGAAACGGGACAGCGTAAACCCGCGAACATGTTTCTGTATACTCGAGAGGTGAAAAACAATAGCGAGGGAGAAGGACAGGTACGGAACCGCGCTGATGACGCCGGGTAGGCAGAAACATGTTCGCAGGTTTACGCTGTCCCTTTTCCCTCGCTTTGTTTTTTGCCAGAAATGATTCCACCAATACCATGAGCTATGGTAGCCATTCATTTTTTGGTTATTGTTACTAGGCAATCTTTTCATGTGTACTTGAAATAAAACCTGGAATCTAAAATAAAACAATAAAATTGAAATCGAACTGTATTATTCATCTAATAAAAATAATACCTAGAACTATTCTAAAAACCAATAAATAACAAAGCACATTTTTCTTCATATATAAAACTTGAATTTCTGGAATGATTTATATCAATAAATTAAGTCAAATGCTCAAAAATTTCCCCGTCTTTTTTGTTGACAGTATCCCAGTCGATAGTAAAATTCCTGTCGTACATTTGAAACCATGTCGGTGATATTATACCAATTGCAACTGTGACGAAGTTCGTCTAAATTATGAGCTCATTGAAATCGAACCGCACATCAACGTCGTTCGAAGATGACTGAACTGAATCATCATAAGCATGTGTGTTAATAGATCTCCTTGTACCACCTACGGTGAAGTCGCGCATAACTTACATAAATATAGGCAACAGCGCTTGCGTTTGTTGCTACTAAATCAGATTTGGTTGTCAACCGATATAGTGGATTTCAAAACGGTCGTTGTGAACGGGAAAACCAAAAAAAACTGTTCGTATGTAAGGATGGGGGCCGACCGTGCTGGCCTAGTCTCAAAATGCACGATAGCCGCTTTACAAAATCTTGCTAGCACGGTAACATGGTATATATCTAATTCCGCATAACAATCTTTCTAGCTTCCATTGCCTTCATGTAATTTATGAAAAGGTAATAGCTTTAATATGTTCATAGATCGATTACAACCCTTTACAGGGAGTCTTAAAAGCCAATGTCGGTTGAAGCAGAAAATGGATTCTGACAAGGTCTTATGGGGTTTAAAAGATTACTGAGTGTCATTAAAATCGGATATTTTGATTGGTAAGTAAAACAAACAAAGAATAAATTTAAAAATAGAACAGATTTGTGGATACAATTCGAATTCTTTCAAATCCATTTGAAAAATTGGAAGTCAGAACGATGTTACACGTGCAGAAAGCGAGACTAGCATCTGTGCACTAGATCCGTACCCGGTCGGTAACAAAAGTAAGAGAATACGCGGCCACTGACTCGCTTTCTCATATACCTGCTGCCGCTCATTGTTTGGAGGTTTACCGTTCGCAACGGGAGTGGAGCAGTAGTTGATTGAATAACTATTCAACCTAAAACGGTACAGATAGCAAACGTTTTGGCGACCAGATAATCCCGCTATGAATTATAGCAACAATACCGGAATAAAATCAATTGGATAAACAGCGAAGTCGACCATTTTCCAACTGTTTTCGGCAGATCGAGCGAATTCCGGAGTTCAATCGGGTCACATTTTCGACTAGGCGAGCGGTTTTAACATATGCAACGTTAGCGTGTTTGTGGAACAAGTTTGCTCTCTGTTTACGCGATACAAAGTTTGTTAGCACAGTACGTTCTGAGAATTTAAATTTACTGCACCTTGATTGCGGTTAATTGTTTATTTGCTTTTATTAATTGGCAGCTTGTAGTTCCGTTAACGCGAACAATCACCAATTACTTCATTATTAAAAGATTAAGTGAGAATTTCACTTGATGTCTGGCATATACCTAGTCATTAAGCTAATTAGATTAGGAAAGTGCAAAATGCGTTATTTCATATTTATTACCACTATCCACGCAATAACAATACATTGCGGTACTATTTTATACCATATAGGCATTGATCTTGGACTTATCTATAATATCGCATGGAATTCTAGAAAATAGAGGCGAGTTATTTGCTTCTAATTATTTTTTTTTTTTCATTTCGAGAGGCAAACGTATGAAACATAATAATATAGTTATGAACTTGGCAGGAATAGGCATTGAGAAAGCGTTTGACGGCGTAAAGAGAATTTACTCAGAAAAAAATCCTGTAAAGGAAAATTGTAGGTAAGATTTTGTATTGAAAATTCACGTAATTGTAGAAAGCTGCGCCATGGTTAAAGAGTAATTTTCATTAAAATACTAAAACAATGTTATTGTAATAAAATATGCTTTGAAACTGGCGAAAATTCACAGAAAGTAATATAGAATGTTTTTAATTATTCAATAATTGTTGCAATTTGTGTAATCTAAAGTAGTAACTGCACGATTGTTGCAAAATTTGCAAGTTTATTGTAGCAAACATTGCAAGTTTTGCGTTACTCTTGTTTGCTACAATATTGTTTCATTAATCGGTACAAATTGTCCGCGTCATCGATCTTACAACTATTTGTAGGCAATTGTGGCATTTGCTACAATCGCAGAAGCAATTCTAACATTTTCTTTCTGTGAAGAAATTTGGAAAATACTAAAAGCAAGAAGAATAGGTAAAGAGCCCATTCAAAAAATCAAAGGCATTTTTTTTATAAAAAATCATGCCTGCGTCTTCCTTTAGAGTCCTTATCTTGTAAATTTCGTTAAGACTTTGTAATTCAATGTAATTTTCCGTTTGAAAGTTATACAGAACCTTTAAAATGTTGTTTTCTCCATGCTGGACGTATTGACCCGCATATTGTGTGGAAACACTGCATTTTCTTCAATGTACGGGGAAATCATATAATCGGGAAAACTAACAATTCCATGATCGTCAGGTTGAAAGTCAAAAATAACACAATTTTTGAATTTTTGAATTCTGGCGAACTTTTCGCGCCAGAATTCAAAAATGGTTGTCTGAAAATGTAATTTGGCCATTTTCCAATTTCACTCCTGTTGTCCTTATATTTGACAGCTAAACCGATTTGCTGGATGTTCCGAAACCAACTTTGTACTAAATGAAAGCGACGTCGTACCAGAAGACTTATTTGCGACCAAGCTGATCTAATTGCAATGTGAATGTTTTTTTCAAAATCGACAACAAAATGTTGAGGACTGAAATTTATATTTTCTGCCCGACATTTTGTGACAATTATGTGAAATGCCTCTTTGTACGTTTTGACTTGTTTGCCTGGTAATGAACAGAATGCAAGGGGCATATACTGTCCATTTACTATATGTAAAGTAAATAATTGTAGAAAACAATTTATAATATTCGAAAGTCCCATCCACATAAATAGTTTGAGAATCACACACAGCACGGAGGTCTATTTTACACGAACACAATTATTTTGTGCTGTCCTCTGCATGGTCACAAAATTTTCTTTATAGTATTGTCTTCTCTTGTTTTCAAGATTTCTATTGCTTCTGTTACATTTGGTAGAACTGACTGCACGTTTATCTTCTCTTTATAGTGTAATGTTCAATATTTACAACAACAACAACATCAGTTGTCAATCTCAGAACGGATAAGGTATTCAGGTTAGCCACCCGTTCGTAATGAAATATCCCTCTTGCGGGTAAAAATGTAATTTTTCAAGTCACCATCTAGATTACTTTAGAAAATTTTTCCCAAAAATCCCCTGAGAAAAATATTTCAATAGATATTGTTTCTTACATAAGTTATATCATTTACAGTGTTCACGACAGCAATATTTTTGTAGATAACACTGTATATGATTTTTGCTGGTTTAATAGTCAATTTTTCAACACCTTCTATTTTGGGTGCAGTACTAACTGAAATAAAACAGCGAAATTTAGTAACAATTGCAATTCAGTCCAATAAATACATATTTGTTGGTCTATTTTCTTCAAATTGATCCCGTGATTGTTATTTAATTCTGTTTGGTACGAAATTTCCATCACCGAGTGTCTACACTTTCGTTTTACATGTGCTAAGACTGCAGACTGCATTGTCAGAACTTTTCATTATACCTTTTAAAATCCATGTAACAAAAGTTGTTTTTCATGTTCACTTTCTATTATTATAGATTCCATTATGTATAATTATCTAAACAGACTTTCACTTTGGCGCGCTTAAGAACAGCCTAAATCGCATGAAATATGGTAGGAATGGGGTATTTGATTATCTCAAAGAGATGTATTTTCGACAGCAAATATTTCTCTTTAAATTAGATTAAAATATCACTGAAATAATCGTTTAACGACGGATTTTATTGCGGTGCCCGATTCACGTGTTCGTGCAGGTAAAGAAAAGGGATCCGTATTTAAAGATCAGGATAGTGCCCAATTCATACATGCCCATTCAAGCGAGATCTAGGTCACACCCAACCGATGAAAACAAAGAATAATAGCGCGAGAAAAACACTGCGTAAGATTGATGAAGTGACCAGGTTGCATAAAATAAAAAGTGAAACAATAGGAAGTGAATTAGGAGTAATAAGTGTAATGCAAAATTCAGAATAACAAAAACTAAGATGGTTTGGGGATATTGTCAGAATGAACGAAGATATGGACAGGAAAAATAATTTGGGAAACCAGGAAAAGGAGGAGGAGAGGAGGGCCAAGGGTAACATGGAACGAAGAAGTTACAAATATACTAAAAAAGAGAGGGCTAAGCTGGCCCCAAGTGAGAAGCCAAGAAGCAAAATACATAGATAGTCAAACACACATACATATGCGGCTACTATGTGGTCTAACAGGCTGTTCACAGAAGCAGGACCAATAATTTTTAAAACAGTTTGAAAACACAAATATTAAAACTTTTATGCACGTATTCCGATTTTCTTTTTTTGATTTAATTCATAAACTGAAGCTGACATTTTCCTAACGTACCTTCTGTGTGCATTATAATAACTAGTCTAGGCAAACAGCGGTAACAGTCAGTGTAGTAGATATGTGGTGCGGAGTCGGCGATTATTTATTTCACGCGTTCACAGCGTCAGTACTAAATCGATGCTGTATGCGAGTAGTTCTGTGTGTATGTAAGCTGTCGTAACTCATTTCGTTATTGTACGCTTATGTTTGCTTTAAAAATGTCGCAGTTAGGTACGTCGCGAAAACGACCAATGGCAGACACAGTTAAAAACTTTATAGTGGATATGCCGGACTTAATTTCTGATGACGCTAAAATGTTGGTCCAGAAGCCATTGTCAACGTCACATCGAAAGCAAACAGCATTCTTCTGCAAAAAGTAGCATACGAGACCTAGAAAAATTTACATTTGATTTGTGTGTTACTCTTATTTTATGTAATCTATCGTTTCGTTTACTGGACAAAAAAGCATTTGTCTACTTCTTGAATAAATATGCGGACTGTAAATTACCTAGTCGGACATCGATACGAAATGTAGTGCCATTTGCTCGTGAACATATAGAAAAAAGAAATAAAACGGAATTGAAAGATAAAAAATTGTGGTTGTGTGTGGACGAAACAACAGATCGTCAAAAACATTCTGTGGTTAATGTAATGGTTCGTACAATGGAACCACATCCACCGTCATCCTCCTTCTTACTTGCTTCCAAATGAGTTATAAATTGTACTGCCGATGAGATTTTAAAGGTGGTGTTGAACTCATTGAACAAATTTGAAATTTCAACTAGCAACTTTTATGTTTATGAGTGTGGTGCGCAAACATGCGTTCTTTAGGCGATTCTTAAAGAACCAGTGTAACTTCTTACATGTAACGTGTAAAATCCATACTCTAAATCTTGCCCCACAAACGATTCCTACATGTTTTCCACTAGTAAATGCAATGAGTGTTAGTACAAAGGCAGTGTTTCTAAAGTCCCCGAAACGTACCCGACTATTTCACAAACTGTGTCCTGATTTACCTGAACCACCACAGCCGATTGTTACACGTTGGAGAACACGGTTGCAGCCTGCGTTTTACTACAACAAATATTTTGATCAAGTAAAGAAGGTAGTTTTAACATTCAATCAGACAGAAGCTGCAGCAATCAAAAAAAGCCAGGAAATATTTCAAGATAGTCAGGTTAAAAGAGATTTACAAACTATTCACAACAATTACTTCGGACTAGCGGAGGGAATAGAAAAATTACAAAATGTTTCGATGCCGCTAGTGGATTCTGTTCAAATTGTGAATGGTGTTCAGAGACAGTTATGCGCTGTAGAAGAAATTGGTGTGTAATACGAAAATTTGAAAGTGTTTTAGAGAAAGACTCCGATTTTCTTATATTAAAACAAATTTGTGAAGATGCGTGTGAAGATGCATTAAGTTGTTTCAAAGATTATTTTAAATATGCAAATATCATTCCTAGATGTCGAACGGTCGTTTTCGGCATTAAAAAACATTTATTCCCCACGTCATACTCACTTGACTGAAACAGCTGTGGAAACATCTAATGATTCAAATATTTAACAGCTGTTATCCAGTTTGTGATTTCACGGAAGACTTTTAAAACGATAAGTGTTTCAGCACGTTTTATAATTTACTTCTTATCTTCTATTTTATGTGTAAACTTTTATGCGCTCGCCACGCCTCTGGTTGTTACCGCATATCTGCCCAGGTTAATAATAACATTTTGCAAATGCACAATATAAAAAATTGGGCGAAAGGACTTTTTTAATAAAACATCTTTACATTAAATGCATATTCTTTCCTTTTTATTGGAGAATGCTGTATAAGAGTCCAGAAATTTATATTACCAATAGATTCAATAGTTGATTTCGTACATTTTCCATAACAAAGCTTCCCTGTTGAAATTCCAGATTTCCCAATATTAAAAGACATTAATAACATAGTATAGACATAAATAGTTATAATGTTTTTAGTACAATATATAGTTGGTAAGTTTTATAATTATTAGCAATGTACATAGCTTCGCCAACCCATTAATCAAATATAATTATTCAATAAATTACTATATAAACAACAATTACGTTAGCACCGCTACCTTCTACATCGAGAATAACAAGTTTATACAGATAATAAATTTAACATAAGTACAGTAAAATGATAGGTCAAAACTAATTATTCACTTTTGATAATAGCATTTCATATACAAGCTGTTTCCCAAGGAACTGCATCGATCGATGTTTGAAAGATACATTGGAAAATTCTGAAAACTTGGTAATATACTAAAGCCTATATCTAATGTAGTGTAGTTGAACGAAGCGATTCGAAGCATTGTTGTTGTGTTAGGTCCAACGAAAACTTTTACATGAAATTTCTATTTTTTCACAAAACTGCCTTATTTAAACGGTCACTACAAACAAACTGCTCTGCTAATTTCTGTACTGTCACTGCTTAGACAATAACGAATGTCAAATTTTACAAAGATAGTAATGGTAAATCTCGATAACGCCATCTAGTGGTGGTTTGTCACAAGTTAAGACGCTACTCTCGTAAAAACAACGACGAAAACAAACATGAAGGTTCTGATGATGAATTTTCTGGATTTCGCAACGCTGCCTTAGCTATTCTTTCTCCTGAAGCTTCGGTATGACCAAAAGCCTAGCTATTATGGGAATAACCGAATTCTTACCCACAACTTCAATTAATTTTTGTACCTTGCTCTTTGCAGTACAATCATGATGAGATAGTGCAGTTATACATTTTTGTATTATTTGTGTCCTTATGTAGCATATATGATACATGATCCAAATTATTTAACATGGAAAAGAATTTTGTTTGAAACGTGTTTTTAATATTTTACAGCATAAGTAAGAAAATCAACAAAGTTTAAACACTGCAATATGAAAACTATCCCCTTAGATCTGAGGAAGTTAAATACGTTAACAAAAATAAGGATTTTTAAAAGAAAAGCAATAAGCATCAACCTGTTTTCCAAATAGTTTTAATCAAACTATCATGCCTGCTGGTTTTAAATGTTTAAATGACGTAATAGTGATCTTTCTTGCATTGCACGCGACTAGGGTTATCAACACGAAAATCTCTTCACATCACCGATATATCGCATGCATTTTAACATAAAGAAGATTTTCATTTTATTCACGTTTACGAATTACGACTCACAACCATACACGAACGCTTACATACAACACATTACACATCCCAGCCTTCGAGCATTACTTTTTCCAACCGACCTGACTCTCATTGAATCACCCAAAACGTCTTTCTTCGCGGATTAACTCGAAACATAATTTATTTTCCCTTTCAAAAGTTTCTCGTCTTAGCGGAACAGCGTCCTCCTCTCTTGCACTTTGGTATTGAGCTTTCAAAGTGGCTAAATTTAAACGGAGCGACCGAGCCCGAATAAAGAAGAGTTCTCCCTAACAACATGGTATAGAAATGATTATTAAACGGTGTGGTGTTGCAGAAGAAGCCAGCGCACCTACGTACTTAAGCGCACACCGAACGTACATACATAAGTATTTAAATTTAAATGGGAGAGTCCACGACACACGGAGCCGAGTTGAAACTCGCTCTAAAGAACGTCGCCCTTTTTATGGAAGTATGTACTGCAAGGGACAAGTGAAATGACCAGTTCAAGCTACAGTCTAAGTCTTGTGCTAGATTTAAAATACCAGAAGTACGGAAAATATCATTCGTGAGTAAAAAATGTTTGATCCTTTTCGCTTTTTTACCTTTCATAAGCGAAATATTACGAACGACGAAATATATTACTCGTGAGTGAAAACAGTAACATGTTTATTTTTAAATTCTATTCCCGAAAGAATGATATTTTATAATATTCCCCCAAGAATTTTGTGAAATGTATTAAAATAGTTTTCATCATTCATGAATTTTATTTTCATTTCTCCGATAGAATATTTATCGCTCCTGAAAGAATAATAAGAAACGTATGTTGTAATGTGACAATTTACAGCACCCAAAGCAGCCATTATCGCCACGTATAATGCGTTCAGCCAATTACCTACGTCCACCCGTTCAACACCAATCTCCCTCCGTATTCTTTCACGTGTTTCCAACTTCTTTTATATCCGACTAAGTAACGGGGGTGTTAGGAGCTAATGTTACCTTACAGGCTTCTGTTCATTTTCTTCATATCCTAAATCTTCCAGTTTAATGTAATATTTTCCAATAACAATTTACAGTATAAATTTAGTCGTATCTCTGTCCTAATACGGTAAATAGAATATTTCTGGTGAAGAAGTGGTTATGTCCGTTAGTAAAATTTAATATTCGAAGGTTGCTTCTAGTGTCATATATCTGAGATAATAGAGTTACGTTCGGAGAACCTACATAACAGTTCAACCTAAAGAAAAAATCTATTTTTAGAATAGGGAACGTAAATTGAAATTTAATATCAAATTGGAATTCGAAAGGCATATCCTAATTGGCCATGATAAAACAATCGCTATCGCGAACAAAGAAGTCAGAGGACGCTTATAATTTTCTCAGTTTATATCAAATAGCCATTGTATCTACCCGTATTTGTCCGAAATGTTCTTTTACAAGTGTCTAATGATTAGTTTCAACGTTAATTACGAAGTGAGAGTCAAGTTTAGCAATTTCAAAATATGCGGGGTTCGTGTACGTTAAATATTAACATACCGTTTATACTTGAAACATCACAAGTTGAAATTAGTTTCCTCTTTTCAAATTTGCTTCTTTTAAAATGTAAAGAGACAGGAAAAATAAACTATCGAAAGAGTGTCTAGGGGACACTCCCTGATCTACAGACCGTAAAATTAATTAATTAATTTCTATAAACCAATTTCTCTCCTCGTTACTAACATTACAATATATACAGTCGTTACAGTTTATAAAGATACACTTTTACACTTTTAGGATTTTGTGAAAAATTTTCCATACTTTGTATATAGGTTAATCAATATATTTACAGGTTGAGTCAACGATAGAGTAAAGTAAGTTTATGATTTATCGGTAAAATTTGCGATAAAACTGTATACTGTAAGAGCGAGCGTACTATGATCAGCCAGCATAATCGGCATTTTTCGGAAATGCGATAGCAAAGTCGTGTCTTACATGTGTACGTGAACGAATACGCCGTTTATAACATGAGTAAGGTGCACAAATGAATTAGCGTTTACGAAATTTTGTCAAGCAAATGACATTTAACAGTGACATTTAACATAGCGCACGTTCAGATGCGCTGAGTTCGTGTAATATCGGGTGATCATAGTACGCTCGCTAGTACGGTATATCGTATGGTATGGTTAGTAAGTCCGCACATTTTAAAAATATATAAAAGTATACAGGATGCGATAAAAAAAGTAGAGCAACCAAAAGTTGTATTTTTTTAACGGGACACCCTATATATGAATTAATTTTTCAATTCTACGCCTAATTTTAATTTTTTTTTGTTATGCATTTGTTACGTTGGAACGAGATATTCAGCTTTAAAGATAAAAACTCACATTTTCAAGCATCTATTTAATTGAAAATTTTACCGTCGTTTCTGTTAGAAGACCGTTTATATTTGGTAAGTGGAAAGACAAATGTCAAGTTAATAGGTACTCTATCAAACATTTGAGATATCGGCTACAGGAAGTTGAATATAATTGTCCAAACATGAAAAATATGAAATTTAAAAAAATTACTTTTTTTTTAGATGACACACCCTGTATGTTTTTACTTTATCTTATAAAGGACTAAGAACCCTCTAATTTTTGTTGAATATGTCCTATACCTATCTTCAATACTTTTTGAGATATTTTTTTTCATTTTCTTATATTGCCTTCTAGTTTATTATTGATTCAATCGAACTGCCATGGAAAACAATAGTCAGACTAAAAATCCATAAAATATCAATATCGAGAAGCGCAGTGTTGTGACAGTAATATAATATTTTATTATTTCGCTCAACTTTTGTGAATTATTGCGTTTGAAATGGATTATGCAAAAACTGAATTAATTGATATGATATTAGGTGAGGCTGACAAAAACTGTATTCTTGCACAAAGAATTTATAAAATGAAGTTTCCTGAATGCCGGACACCTAGTTCTCACAGTTTTAATAATCTAAAAGAAAGATTTGATTCTACCGGCAGTGTTGATTATCCTAAACGTAAAATCGTCAATAGAAAAGCTACTAATGAAAATAAGGAACTTCAAATTTTAATGAACACTCTAGAAAATCTTCAAGTAAGTAGTAGAGAATTAGCAACGTTATGTGATACCTCACAATCAACTGCGAATCGAACAACAAGAAAGTATAAATATCACCCGTATCACATTGAATTTATAAAACTTATGTATCATAATTAACGCTGGCCACGAGCGGTACCGCGCATCGGCATAGACTCAGTTCGGGCCGATAGGAACGGTAGTATTACTTCGTCTGCGGAGCAGTACGGACATTTTCGCTGCCGATCATTTGCGCAATTGTTTATCTGTCCTAGAAAAATTATGATTTCGTCAGCAAAACGACCGCGGTCGGACAAACTTCGAAAATTTATTGCAGAAATTCCAAACTTAATATATGAAGGTGCTAAAATTAAATGTGTAATCTGTAAAATCCCGTTAATGTGTTGGTCCAGACAACATTGTCTACGACACGTAAATAGTGAAAAGCATGTCTCAAAAAGAAATTGCGCACGAGACAATGAAAAATTTATATTTAATTTATGCGTTACGTTTATCGTATGTAATATACCGTTTAATTTACTAGACAAGGAACCATTTATCTGCTTTTGGAATAACTATTCGGAGTGCAAATTACCAAGTCGAACATCGTTACGAAGAATTGTGCCATCTGCGCGCGAACATATTGAACAAAAAATAAAATCGGAATTGAAAGATCAAAAATTGTGGTTATGTGTCGATGAAACAACAGATCGGAAGAAACATTCCGTTCTTAATGTAAAGGCACGCAAATTGGAACCTCATCAATCGGCACCTTCAATTCTATTAGTCTCTAAACGAATACAACAGTGTACTGCCGAAGTAATTTCAAAGTTAGCGTTAAATACATTGGACAAGTTTGAACTTTCAACAAACCAACTCTTGATGTTAGTGAGTGATGGTGCTGCAAACATCATAATGTTTTCCGATTAAGCTTCGTTTAAAAGCAATGGTGTCGTGAAGTGCCACAATATGCATTATTATGCTACAGAAAACCCATTTTAGGTTCGGGACGTACAAAATCAAAACCATTACAGAACGTGGATTAAAGATGCTACTAAATTAGGTTTCTTGCGTACAACGTAAAAACAAAGATATTAAAGTGAAATCGCACGATTCGGTAGTTTATGATAGATAGTTTACATTCAGAATTAAAGCAATTTAAACCCAATATGTTATCGGATAGGGTTGAGGTATACTACAACGATGCAGTTCAAACAACAATTAATTAAAAACAGCAGAATTTTTATCACTTACCTATTTATGAAATACGATTATCATGCTTTCTAAAATTTCTATTATCAAAAACAGGGCTTAGACTGTAAAATCGATCAGACAATTTGATTGTCCCGCATTGTACATAACATGTATATACTTCACAGAGAAAGAGGAGGAAGTATTACAGCTAGTGTACAAAATATCTAGACGTTAACGCGAGTGCTTTCATAGATGTTTAAGCTTTAGTTTTCCGAGTGCATAAGAGTCTGCAGCGGACGTCATGAACGTGAAAAAGAACAATTTGTACTTTTTAGGCGTGCAAGCAATGCTCCTGCATTTTATCGTTCCCGAATCTTATTTTAAAAACAATGTTCAAAGCAAATTCAGTTGTAGCGAACAGATAACACCATATATGGTGTTGTAATGGATTGATCTGAAATGAAATCTTTGCTTCAGGCTTTAGTTCAGCCTTCACATTGTAAATTGAAGTTAAGATATATTAACGTGGCGGTAAGGATTGCCTTGACACGAATATGAAGACGTGGCTCGGTGATTAGTTCTTCCACGCTTTAGTTATCACAACCTTATTTCCATCGTACCGATGTCTGGACATTTGCAGGTAATACTTTTGAATATTGAGTGGTTCATATAATTAACAACAATAAACAATATAAAATGCCCGCAATTAATTTCTTATTCAGGACATTAGTAAAATTTCCCACTTAAAGATACTAAGATGTTAAAAAGCTCGTTATTGTGTTTTGTGAATCTTAATCGCATTCGTAGTAAACCTTAGTTGTAACAATGTATCAGGAAGTCCATAATGTGACCCCGGCTGAACCTCAAAGATAATCAATTTATAAAACTGCTTCTCTAGATTTATGCTGGGAAATAACTGAAGAGGATATTATCCTTACTTAAAATATCAATCACTATTTGATATGAATTATTTCTTAAGTTGTGCTTACATATGTACATGTGTACAGTAGTGTCCGGATATAACGAACCGCAATGGACCGAGAAATTCAATTCGTTATATGCGGAGTTCGTAATAAACAAAACGGATGAAATATATGACAAATTAAAAAATTGGTGATAACTACGAGGGTAAGTCAAAAATTACTTACACTTTTAGTTTTACAACTGTATTAAACAAAGATAGGTGTACAGATACATTATTTTTCGATATAGTCTCCACTTTTAGCAATGCACTTGGTCCAGCGAGCCACAAGCTTCCGTATGCCTTCCTGGTAGAAGGTTTTCGGTTGGTCGCGAAGCCACTTTTGCACCGCATCCCGAACGTCTGTGTCTGAGGCAAACCGACGACCTCTCAAAGCTTCCTTGAGCGGTCCAAAGAGATGAAAGTCTATGGTAACTCGCCTATTTGCTGTAACCATCTCTCTTCAGCTTGTGGAATGGTGTCGTCGGTGGTCGAGGTTGACGGCCGTCCAGCTCACTCTTTTCCGATCCACAAAAAAACGCTTTTACGAGATAAAGCATTGTCTCCGTATCGTGACAAAAGTCTCCGGTGAATTTCAGCACCTTTCGCACGCTCTGACCACAAAAATCGGATCACTGCTCGTTGTTCCTCTTTGGTGCAAAATAATAGCGGTGCTGACATGCTTATGCTGTTGTAGCTAGCAGACAAATGACGCGATCGAGATTAAATTCCGCACACATGACCAAAGAGGCGCCAACTCAACGCATGCGCAAGCGGCCGCCACTACGATAACCTTCAAAGCTTGTTATGGCGAAAGTGTAGATAATATTTGACTTACCCTCGTGCATCATTCAAACGATGTTTATTTACAGAAGAGTACAAATTTTGAGAAATACTGCATACATATATTTTAATATTACATGTATTGATTACTGTTTGAAAAAGTCTGTAATTTTTTACTGTTTCAATTTCGCGCCAGCGCAAATTTGTTCAATATTATGCTCAATGTTGGCGAATGTATCCAAAGCATCTTTAGGGGTATTATGAGACTGTAAAAAGTAGCGAAGCTTCCTAACACATTGCAGCGCTTCTTGATTGGTAGGGAGTGGCATATGTTCGCAAGTGTTACTTTCATCCCTACTGGAATTGTCTACAGATTCATTGAGTACGCTCTTGAGTATGTCATCGTCTGTTAAGAATTCGGCGATTGCAACTTGATCATTTACATGAAAAAATTCGTTAAAATTGATATTCTGCATAACACTTTTTACGACATCATTATCAACCATTGCTTCTTTAACCATTGTGTGAAAGTGATAATTCGTCATCAGAGTCAAACTCATCAAATGAAGTACAGAAACCAGCATGTTTGAAACGATTACTGATAGATTTCTCCGTATCTTTTTACCATGCTTTATGACTAAAATGTATTGCATCCAATAAATTTATAGACCTAATTTTACCTTCGTCAATTGAATTAATTAAGTTTTTAAGCAAACAATTAGTAGTAGCTTTTAAATGCCAGTATTATTCCCTGGTCCATAGGCCATAGTCCATAGGAAACTTGGAGCTAGCATTTAGTAGCATAGACACTAATTTAATATTACGCAAACATTTCACTGGAGGATGTGCAGGACAGTTGTCAACCAACAGAATAATTTTTCTATTCTTCAGTAACAACTCTTCATCCTACAGTCTCAGTTTTTCTATAAACGAATCGTCAGTCATCCATGCTTTTTTACTTGATTTGCATCACAGGAATTTGTTTGAAACATCGTGGATTTTGTGACATGCCTATCACTAGCAATTTTCTTTTTTCACTTCCCGTTAAATTAGCGTACAGAAATAAGGTTAGCCTATCTTTTCAAAGGTTATGTATTTCCTCTTAAAAAAAAACATTTGTCTTAATATGCAGACGCACCATAAATATAGAATATAAACGTTCGATTCAATACACATATGAATGTGCTTGATGTTCTTGTCGGTGTTGCCCGGGCTTTTCGAATATTGTGTATTGATGTAGTATCTATACAAGTTCGCTTTAAACAGAAACTACGAGGGAAAGTCAGTAAGTAGGTCACAAAAAGCTGTTATAAAAGTAATAAGAGAAATAGTTAGCCAAAAACAAGGTTTATTTTTCAACATAGTCTCCATCTACAATGATACACTTATCCCATCGCTTTATTAATGCCCCAAATGCCTACTCCATAAAAGTGTTTGGGCTGCCGTCTGAAGCACGTGCGTACCTCTTGTTGAACATCATTATCACTCTTGAAATGTGTTCCGCCAAGATGCTTTTTTAGTGGACCAAACAGATGATAGTCGCTTGGGGCTAGGCGGGGACTGTAAGCCGGATGTTGAAGAAGTTGCCCAGAAAAAACATACAACAGCACGCTGCTCTTCCACAGTACACTCTTCGAGCACGGTCGCCATTTTAACACCGCTTGCGTACGCGCACATCAACTGTCACTTAATTATCATTAAGCTGGAGAGTGCTGCCCCCCAATGAGAGATACGGAAAATAGCTCTCTGCTATTTTCAGCTTTCCCACAACAGTTTGTGACTTATTTAATGACTTTTCCTCGTATTTCTGTTAAAACTCTAAAATTGGTTCGTATTATACGGAAGTTCGTCATAGGCGGGTTCGAAATAAAAGGTATTTTTTAATATCATTTTTATGGTATATATAACGGGACCCTCGGTTTTGGAACGCAACAACCGGTAGTTTGCTTTACGCGGGTTCGTTTTAGCCGATCACTACTGTATTTGCAAGAATTGTATTTCTGTCGTGAGATGCCAATTTACGTGGGCCAAATTAAAATAATAAATGAAACTGAAATGTTTGAATTGTCATGAGCACGACAATAAACACGAAACTTGACGTACCATCGATATATTTAGAAATTTTTAAATTAGCTAATAATGCTAAGAAACTTCGTAATTTTTACCGTATAAACATGGGATTTGCTATCATGCTGTAGGAGTTAGCACATTAAATGGGGTAACATGTACACCAACAATATTACATCTATATATCGTGTGTCCCCGGATTAACGCATGGATAAGTAAAGCTGACAGAAAATTATTGAGTTGAAATTTCACCACTGACCGCTACTGATAACCACAAAGCTTTTTCAGAAATGGATAATCTCTGAAGTACATCCGTAAAGTTACAATTCCTCTTGGGCATCGTAAACACAATTTCTAATTTAGGAAACTTAAATAAATACGATTATAAAACGTAAGAAATATTAGAATACTGACTGACAGAACACTAGATTTTACAGTTACAAGTAAAGATCAAAATCAATATAAATTGATGTACTACGATTTTTTGGTAGTGTGAATATGTTTGTTTTCTTTTTCGACATTTACTTTGCTTAAGCTCATTGTTTTTAGTTAAATAATGATTGTATTTTTAACCGGGACATACCAAACTGGAAGGGACATCGGGACCAATGTTTCAAAACGGGATTCACCCGGTCAAACCGGGACCTTTGCTAAGTCTAGTTATTATTATATCTTTTTCCAAATCCATTTAGTGCTTAATAGTACACTACGATCCTCCCTTAAACTCTCTCCCTTAAAGGGACAATTTCGCAAGGGTTATTACCCTATTTACTTTTCAACATCATAGCGTAAAAATGCGAGATGGTCACAATATTTTAACCATGAACTATATTCGAGCGTATCGAATTTCGTTCTTTATCGGGCCCCTTCCATCCACGACACCATACAGCACTCCCTGACAAGGTTTTCAAATGAAAGTTTGTATTGGCCTTTCATCCCAGCCCGCCACACGGCACCAAGCACGTAGGTTTGTCTTCGGTTAAAGAGAGAAGATCGTTGTATATAAAATGTAGGTGTTAAAATGCGTAGAATGTTTTCAGAGTGTGAACTCATCCAGACGGATACGTGGAGATATTTTAGCGCTGCTGCATTTACTGCATTCACTTCAGTGGATGCAGCGTACGGTGGTGCGTTAGGAAAGGCATATACTCTTTTATTGCCATTTGTTTCCGTTGCCTTTTCAAAAGGAAGAACGTAGAATTGATTAAACATGAGATACATGCGGCTAGAGATGTGTAACATTTCGAATGAACGATGACTTGAACATACATAGGAGGTGCTTCGTTATATTTGACATTCATATACAAGACGCAGATCTATGCTAACATCAACAATTGTGTTTTATACAAGCTTGATTAAATGAAACTCATTTCAAGGTTTATTTTTCAATAAGCAATCTGTTCCATGTCGACTGTGTCCTTAAACAATCGATCTCTGTTACTTAAAATATTGTTTATTTTCTTCATAATCTTGAAATTATATAAACACTTTCGATTTAGACGAACTTGAACTAGTATTTGGGTGTACTAACAATAACAGCTTTTTGATGGTATATTTTTCTACGTACATATATTTCTTGAAATATTCAACCTTCAAATTTTGCAATTTATTAGTTTTGCAATTTCGAAATACACATTGTTTGACCTAAAATTCCAAATCTAGTTTCTGCCGGATGGGTATGTTTAACGCTTCCTTGATGTTCTCGGAAAATCATTTGTGTACGCTCAAAAGAGGTTGCAAAAGTAGAAAACAGTGCTATATCCTTAGATATACAATTTTTTAATTAGCTCAGTTGCAAGAAGCTGAAAGAAATAAAATGATAATAAAAATGTTGAATTAATGCTTATTTCTTTTCATTTTGAGATTATATGGTGAAAAGAGTGCAAATAAACCTCGTATACATACATCCAAACTAATTATCCCAAATGTCTGAATAACGTCGAGAAATGTAATAGAATAAAACAAGCTGTGCAATTCAAGTACGTTCCTTAATTACAAATTTTCTCTTCTACAGAAAAGTCGACGAAATAATTTCTACATCTGAGTTTAAATAACCCATCTTTTAAAGACATAATTTTGAAAGACTAGTTCATTGAATTGAATAAGTACTTTCTTTTAAACTATTTAGAACCAATGCATTTCTCTCATTTAATGACATTTGTAAAACATTATAAGGCAATTGCAACATGTTTCAATATTGGATTGCAACCTAATGAGCTGAATAGCGATAATTCGCTTTTTCTGATTGTTAGAACATTCACTTTTGAATGGTTTAATTTAATTATTTGCCATAATAATGTCAACGCTTTCTAAGCATAATTTTAAACTATAAGTTTGTGTCGATTAAAAGACAGTAATGGTTAATTACGAAAGAAGGTAATACAAGTTCTATTATTTATTTATTGTAAAGAGCAACTGCTGTATTCAATAAATATGAAATTTGTTCAATTTTTCATTGATAATAACTATACATTAGAAAAGCGCTCTAGATTGAAATGGTTTTTGATATACACGTACAAGTGCGTGGATGGAAGATAATTTGTTTACTGAGCAATTTAGAAAGAAAGCTTTCAAATAAAAAATATTCGTAGGCTGCATATCATAAAATCATATTCAAGTACGAGGCGTGTTTTTAAAGTAAGTGCCGTTTTCAAATAAAACAAAAGCAAGTAAACTTTTCTTAACAATTTTATTTCTACATGAAAGCCTGTACCTTATTCTAGTTTTCCACATAATTTGCACCAATATTGAGGCATTTATCGTATCGTACAATCAGTTTTACAATCCCATCGTCATAGAAGTCTGCCGCCTGATTTAACAATCACTGCACAACAGTCGTTTTGACCTCATCATCGTCGTCGTGGCGTTGACCACCCAGATGCTTCTTCAAATGCAGGAACAAATGGTAGTCACTGGGCGCAAGATCGGGACTGTATGGAGGCTGATCAAGTTGTTCCCAGTGAAAAGATGCGATGAGATTTTGAGTTCAAGAAGCTGCGTGTGGACGGGCATTGTCGTGAAGCAAAACGATCCCCTTACTCAACATGCATTGCACGGCGCACTTTTTTTAAGGTCTCACAATACGTCGTAGCATTTATTGTGTCACCGCGAAGCAAAAAATCAACAAGTAACACCCCCTTTCTGTCCCAAAACACAGTACACATGATTTTCCGGGCTGAAATTGTTTGCTTGAACTTCACTTTCTTGGGTGATGTTGAATGCCGCCATTCCATGGATTGCTGCTTCGATTCCGGTGTAACGTTTCGTCACCTGTGACAATTTGGCCTAAAAAAATCATCACCCCCCTCACTGTACCGCTGAAGAAAAATCAACGCACTGGCTACACGTTTGGTTTTGTGCACCTCAGTCAACATTGTCGGTACCCAGCGCGAGCACAACTTTCGATACTGTAAGCGTTCGGTCGCAACTTCATAGAGAACACTTCTGGAAACTTGAGGAAACTCATCAGATAACGATGAGATCGTAAAGCGTCTGTTTTCTTTCACTTTTTCGTCAACTTTTTGAACCAAATCTTCGGTAATGACAGAAGGTCGCCCACTTCGTTCCTCCTCATGGACGTTCGTGCGGCCATCTTTAAAAGCTCTCACCCATTTCCGTACCATTCCATCACTCATAATGTTTTCTCCAAACACTTCACAGATCTGACGATGAATGTCGGCCGATTTAATTGCCTTTAACACCAAGAAAACGAATCACAACGCGTATTTCACAGTCGGCCGGATTCTCGATCGGACGAGACATTTTAAATAGTAACACACAAATGTAAACACGGTTGAATCTTTCTGTAATGGCGTCTGTGGCTTGTCAACAGATGTAGGTACACAACGCGCAAGCCGCCGCAGCGCTCACGGTAGCAGAATTTCAAAACGGAACTTACTTTAAAAACACACCTCGTATATAGGGTGTTCAGTTTCCACTGCGCACGATACAAGTTTGGTTTTTTAAATGGAACAGCCTGTATATTATTACGAATTTAGCTGCCTCTCTTCAATTCATGTCAACTTTCACCAATATTCCCTATACCTATTTTTAGTTTTTGAGACAATTGACATAATTTGAGATTTTTGCTCTAATCTCGCTGTTTCTTTGACGGACGATATTTTAAACACCTTACACGCTAGGGTTGTGATCCAAATTTTATTCGATTGAGTATTTCCTGGCAAGTTTTTGGTAAGACATCGAAGATCTTGTTGAGTTTGATTCATGTTGTTTTAATTTTTCTAAATGGAACATCCTGTATATTTGTGCAAAATATAATAGAAAAGTTCTAGAATCTTTTTCGTAAATATTTTCCTGTACCTAAAGTGCGTCCTTCTTTTCGCTTAAAAACGTCATTTTTTTGGTACAATTTTATTATCTACTCGAAGTAACAATCAATTTCCTTCAATTATTACAATTATTTTTGTCAATTTGTTAATAGGTATGGTGCTTTTATGTTTTAAAATACAAAAAATAGGATTAAGGTTCAAAATTATTTAATTGGATTGGATAGCTTTGGTAACTCGAAATTCGGACAATTTATCGAGAAATAAGTTTTGTAGGAGACTATCATATCCAAAAAAAGAGGCAATTCAAGCAGCTATCAAGTTTTCATGTATACTACGACCTTAGCCTTCTAAAATTGTAAAATTGCGTCTACTGTGTAAATAGTAAGAAGCGAAAATTTTCTGGTGACATAATAGACCTTATAGGGTATCTTTCAAAAATATTTCTTATATACCTTTTTTCCAAGGGGTCTACCTGTGTGTTCTCTTTGTGTTAGTCACCCAATCGATCCTAGGTGCAAAGTTTTGTGTTTACCTCAACTAATGGTCCTTTCGGATTGCTAGGTGGTAAAGTTTGACTAAATGGTGAATGGTTTCCACTAATGCCACTAACCAACAATAATAATGAGGACCCTTTTTCCGCTTTTAGAAATAAACCAATATAATATGGTTTTCATATGTCTATTTCTAACAGATTTTGAGATATTTATAATTTTGTCCTCAATGGGGTAAATGAGATATATCTATTCCCTTCAAAAAACCTGAAATGCAAATACATTCTGGTGTAATCTTTTTTGGGATCAAATTGCATACTTGCCGCTATCTAGATATGGTGTTAAAAAGCTTTCGAACAAGGTGTTCGGTATTCAACACTAAATTTTACCAAACTCAAACACCAGAAACGTGATTTTATCAAATAGCACCACGTATTAAATTTTTACAATTCCAAAAAGTTGGGACACCTGTATGCACCTGTATGTATTTGGGGTTATATTCAAGTTGTTATCTTTTAACAATATTTTATATGTACGGTGTTTTTTTTTTTAAAGAAGGTCCTGCCATAAGGTGGGAAGATAAGGAGTGTTTGAAAGTTTGTATAAAAAAATATCGAATGAAAAAATATTGCTTTTTTGCATTAACATTAATTATTATTTGTTAGTACTTTATCAATGATAAATTCATCCCAAGTTTGATAACTTTCAAGTTGTAGGTTTATCAAACATACTCAAAAAACTATAAATTTACCGTCTGGTATTTGCGCACTATAGAAAAAAAAGGTTGCAGCCAGTAACGGTCCTCGATGCGTCACCACCAACCGCTACTGGTTCCAACTAACATACTATGCAAGTAGTGCACAGCAAAGTTACGATTTTCTGAGTGTGTTGGAATGAAATTTATAAGCATTATTTTTTGATGGCTTAATCCTTTTATCTACACATCAGTTTTTCTTAATACTACGTTCAACTGTCATATCACCTAAAAATTTTGCGAAATACTAAAATTTAGACTTAATACCACAATAAACATAACTAGGTCAGTTTATAATCTTATCTTACATTTTTATGCTACACGCTACCCGTATCAGACATTATTATTTTTCCTACAGAAATTAGAATTGTCATAGCCGTCCGCAGGTATCTAAATGTAAAAATAGGATGTAATTTTTCACCCTTTACGTTATCGCTTACAACAAGAAACACTGTTTGTTATTTATACAAATTTTAGGGTACAATGCGTCATCTATTTCAAATTTATCAAAATTAACACTCATCGCTTTTCCTCTGTATGCCTCAATAATAAATTTACTGGGTAGTATAAGGTGTGTTTTGGACAAATAAACAAATAAATAAGCGAATAACTTTTTTCAAATTTCACTAAGTACTTTACTTATACGATGATAATGATCAACTTTCTGTTTGCAACTGAGAAATATGCAATAAAAATAAAATTCTTTTAGATCGTCTCGGTGGTCGAACGGTTAGCATATATGCCTTTCGATCCGAATGGCGCAAGTTCATATTACGACCGGGACGGTTGGTTTTTAATTACGGATAAAAATCGGAGTACGCCTTCTTCTCGGATAAGGAAGTAAAATCGTAGGCCCCGTGTCAATACGATGTTTGCCACATTAAAAATCCCTACCAAAGGTTGGAACACCTTTTGGATTCGGCAAAATTCTAGAGGGATTGGGTAACGATCATAGTAATCGATGCTTTAAAGTGCGAGGTGTATTCCCTGTGTAACCCGACGCTACACCCAATAATACAACAACAATAACAACTTAAAATTCTAGCAGATTCTTATTCATTCTGTCAGTGGTACATCAATAAATTGGAAGTCGTTGGATCGTTTAATCTTCACTCCTGTTAATCAAATGCTGCCGTTTGGGTTCAGAAAACATACAAAATACAATACAGCAATATACTTTCGTACACTTGTATACTTCACTAATAATCCTTTAATTTTCTATTCTATTAGGACAAAAATCAAAAGCAGATTTTAAACGATTGTCTGTGACAAATCTTAACTTTATTGATTGCATTTTTAAAGAAAGTTTTAAATTCTGTTGGTAAATATGCACTGGCCCCCAGCTTTGTTAATGCACTCCAGTGAGAATATGACCTTGAACAGTTGATTATGTTCGCGGTTAATTGCACTTCCTATCAAATGTGTATATGTAATTTAAAACTGATTAAGATATTTATAACAATTTCTTGGATTATATTTGGTATTAATAAACTTTTATTTTTTTTAATGATGTGTAATACGTAATAAGAAAGAATTTGGAAAAACCCACCTTCTGTTTATCAAAAGCAATAAAAAAAACAGATAATTTGAAATGTTGGAGTAGAACACAAATTATTATTAAATCGATTGCTGAGATAGTAGTAAATTAAATACAAGTATAAACAAGGTATAATAATAATTCGCTTATTGTCCAACAGTCCAAAAGGCAAATTTACAGGCGTAATACAATGTGACATCAATTTGTACCATAACTGGAATAGTTTTTCTGTCAAAATTGCCGATGAGTGGAACGGAGCGTTATCATGATGGTAGAGAACATTTTTCCTCGCTAGGTGGAGCCTTTTTCTCTTTCGTTCACTGTCACGTGACTGTCCCTCCCTTCTCCAAATAATCAATGGAGATTAGATTATGCCTTGCGAAGCTCAAAAAGTTATCACCATAAATTTTTCGACTGATGGAATCGTCTTCGCCTTCTTTGGTACACGTTCGTAGGAAAAAAAAACGTTCTGTCGATTGAGCTTTGGTTTCTGGAGTGTAACGCCGCAGAAACTCACTCATATTACACATAAACATGTCCAAACATTGCTTTGAAATTATCACGCGATTCTGTTTTTGATCAATTGTCAGTCGATAGCCTTCTCATGCTCAATTTTTCGTGAAGGATGCTTTGCACACGTTCAATTGAGATGCTTACCATATTAGGAATCTCTCTAATCTTCACCCGGCAGTCTGCTAACACGATATCATGAGCTTTATTGATCCGTAGTCACTTCAATGGGACGTCCTGGCTGATCTTTATCAAATACGGATCTCCGGCCACGCTTAAATTCATTAAGCCAGTCTCTAATGATAGTCATCGAGGGTGCATGGTCCTTATAAACTGCATCCAATTTCTCTTTGATTTCTGCACACGTTTTCCCATCCGAAAAAAATAAATCGAATCACTGACCGATATTTTTCTTTTTCCATGATTCCACAAATACATAAACTTGCTCACTTTCAACAACTCTCCAAACAACACTACTTGATGAATCTCTAAGATATTTTGACATGCGTCGTAGAATAGTACTCACAGTCGGTAATGTAGATTTTGACACCAAGCGCCATCTGTCTCCAAACGCGGGTACTTCTAATATCATCCTCATATATTAACAATAATAATGCGTGACAAACGATTGCACCCGCAGAGACGCCTGTACCGGGGGGTGCATGTACGTATGCGGATGCAGAGTTCAGTAACATGGTAGACATTGAGGAGTTCGGTTATTTATCGGATTCTCATTGTGTGTTTTCGGAAACACGGGACGTAAGCCTGGTGTACCTCTTGCATCGCATGTAAAGAAATATATTTGGCGTTTCTCTGGTTTGGAATTTACAGGTTCGCACATTCGTTGCAAATTTTGCGGTATAGGGTTGCTAGGTCGTACGACATTTGAATGTAGGAGTGATATTAAAAGTAAACGTCATGTATTGAATTTAAGAAACAATATTCCGTACTGGTAATTTTTGTATGACTTTATTTTCATGTTGAGCACGTGCAACATCTCACAACACCTAGTAGATAATGAACATTTTCGTCTTTTTTGGGATAAATATGTTCCATCATGGAAGCTACCAACAAAAAGACAATTGCGGTACAATTTACATGTGCAAAGTACAGTAAAAGATTGTATAAAATACGAGTTGAGAAATCAAAAAATCTGGCTCACTGTGGACGAAACTACTAATACTCAGAAACACAGCGTTAAGATAATTTTGTATCGTAGGTGCCCAAATCACCATGTTAGTTTCTGACGGAGCCGCAACAATGCTGAAAGCTGGTAGGATGTATGTATGCTTTCCGATGTCATGTCATGTCGTAGCAAAAACAATTCGAAGCAAGTATCCTAGGGTGAATGATTTAATATCATCTACCAAGGAAGTGTTTGTGAAATCTCCCAAACATATCCGCGTATTCAAGCAATTGTATCCGCAAATTCCGCTACCACCTCAGCCTGTATTGACGCGACGGGGAACATGGATCGAGGCAGTATCTTACTATCGCAAATATTATTCCCAAGTGAAAGATGTCATTTTCAAACTTAATTCTTCTAATTCTCAAGCGGTTTGCGAGAGTTATCAATTTTTTCCGATTCGAACGTTCAAAAGAAATAGACATTTCCATAAACTATTCTGTAATGACACAAACTATTTCGCAGTTAGAAAATACTCACTTATCTATACAAGACTCGTTAAATAACATCAACAATTTAGCATCCGCTCTAAAAAGCTTAACGGATCCTATAGGACTAGATGTCGTGCAAAAATTTCGTGCAGTTTTAAATAAAAATCTGGATTTAGAAAAGGTTCGATTTATATTTGGAATTCGAGACTGCACAGAAGCGGTACAGGAGTAATTGAATTTCGCAAATCTTACTTCATTAGATGCTGAACGATCATTTGCAAACTTTTCAGACCGTCGTCGAGGCCTGACCGAATCAACAGCACTGCTTACGTTGCAGTACTACGCGGCGTACCATGGCAGCCACACATTACCACAGTGGTCATCGATACGTCAATAAAATGTAACAATCTATTATTTTTTTATTAATACTGTGTCTACTTTTGCGCGGTACGCCCCGGACGGTTCCACTAGTTTTTCGAACATTATAAATAGTACACGCACACCGATCAGCCGATAATAACCGAACGTCCACTCGATTTCTCGTATGTACATAGTAAACATAGCTCCTTTCACGGCGCCTCTGCGGGTCTAACCGTTTGTCACGTTTTAATAATAAAGAAAAGGTTATTTAGTTTTACGATTCCACGACTTAAGAATTCGCAGTCTAAAATTTAAATAATTGCTATGTACAAATACTTGCCCCAATCAAACTATGTTCTCAACAACGACCATTCCCATCAATATTCAGCCGGCTTTTATCAAACCCATACATTTGGATTCGGAAGCAAAACAACGAATTGGTACTACAGAAAGAAAACGTCAATATAGCGTCCCTTATTAGAATTTAAAAATTCAGTATACGCCACAATAGGGGTTTCCCTGTATTGCATGCTTTGAATTTTAAATATATACCCGGTCCAGGCCCATTACAGGATGTAATGCTAATGGTATAGCGGAGCTCTTCTCGGTAAAGTGTTATTTCTGTGCCGCTGCAGAAATGCGATATTCAATGTTTAACAATCAATCGTACTACTACTCGCAGCATGTAAAATGGAGGATCTCGAAAAAGGGTTTTTCCTTAAAAGTAAATTTTAAAATTCAATCGGTTAACGATGGTTTTTCCTAAGGAAAATGCTTTGAATACTAAGTTACAACAATACGTAAAGATTTCTTTACGAAGTGGTTTAAGTGGATCGCCTTCTTCTTGGCACGATAAGTAAGTGCGATTTGTTTCAATGATTCTTGATATATCAGTACACACAAAGTGGTGTTTAACAACTATATTATCTGTAATGGGATATGTGTGAAGTCGATGCGTAAATTCCAAACAATTGACTAATAATAAGTGTATTGCCAGTCTTGTGGAATGCATAAAGTTGGAAATGGTTACGGTGGGAATTATTTCGAAAAGATTCTTCTCAATTTGTACATTTTGCCGACACACCTGAATTGGAATTAGTAGATTTTATCAAATACAGCATATAAAGATGATGGTTCAGATATTTGTCTAGACTTAATTTTAAGTATAGGACAAGGATACAGCCAACAAAAATAGAGCACGTAAAATGACAATAATGTTAAAAATGACAAAAAGTCAAACAGAGGCTTGCGGAAGTTAATATAATAAGATATATAAAAATATAATAAAGCAGAGTGATGGTATCATATCTAAGATGAATAAGGAACAATAGCTAAGTCCGGAAGAAACGGCAGGTAAAGAAACCTGGAAGAGAAGACCAGGACGATTGAAATGAACATAGAATGGAATAATAGTAGAAGAATTTGAAAAGAATACAAGAGAATGAATTGCGAAGGACTATTAGACTTTTTTACCTTTATATCGCTGTTGATTAAAAGCTGTAAGCAAATACAGCAACACATCCTATGTTTTTTAGGCATTTTCCTCATTAACAGCCTGTTTCGAACAGATTATCAATAAAAATGTACAACAATTATTTTTTTTATATTTTTCATACGAAGTATGTAGTTCTCCGCACGCGAACGCGTGTCGAAATGATCTTCATCACAACCCCCTTTTTCAAAACCAATCAATGTGCTAGTTGTGATTGCAAAAACATTTGAAATATTATTCTATATATTCTTTATATTAGCACAACCTATAATTAAGATAATCCAAATTGAACACCATTATAACAACTAAACTATATGAAAGTTAAAGTCTGAACATATACTGAGTTATTTCAAGTTCAATTTGATTAGAATAGACTCAAAACAGATATGAACCAGGATCTTTACTTAGATTTCTTGTGGTCCTATGTATTCTCGAAAAACTAAATTTCTTGAAAAAAAAGCAAAAAATTATTACTTGAGGAACTGGGATGCAAATATGGAATACACCGGACATTTGCTACATAACATTTATTTATTGACAAAACTTACAGATATTACGATTGCAATAATAACATAATTATTTGGACCATTCACATCCCATTTTCTCTGACTGCTATAATTGCCAGACTCATTTCTTCTTCAGTGTACTGCTTTCTTTTTTTTTACAAACTCCGCGTTGACTTCTTCTTGGCGTTCTAAGACGAAAAAAAGGAAAGTTTTCATGTGAAGAAACGAGTGTGAAATATAGAAAAGTGGTATTCCTTATTCCCAACAACCCACATTTTAGATTAGATTTCGTTACGTATTAAAAAATTATAAATGGCAGTAGTATTCTTATAAAACTCATTTCAGGTAGTAGTCAATAGTAGCAACAACAAGCTACGAAAACAGATAATCACTCATATATACTTACCTGTTAAAAGCAGACAGTCTAAAATATCGCTTATGTTACGTGGTGGAAATGCAAAATTTGTTCATGGGTAAAAGGCTAAAAGTTAACGACTCGTTTGAGATGTAACGACATATATTATTGAGAAACCTTGGTATTCCATATTATCAACATATCCTATATTTATATTGCGAGGTACTTATGTTATCAGCTTTCTCAAAAAATTTATTCATTTCTGCTATCTCTAATATTTTGTATTTTCTTGGTTCCCAACCTACTGATAAACATTACAAAAGTGCGTGTGATTTAGAGTATTTTGATATGTCTACATTCTTGCAAATATTAAAACATGAACGATACATTGATTACATCGACCATAAAGTAGAGGATTTCTTTGTTTTGCTTTGAATTTGAAAATATGCCAATAAAATGTTTTCAGATACTGCTTTTAACATTAATCTGTGTACAGCAAGTACAGGATTTTTCGTTTTTTTCATATACTTTGCGTGATTTACTAAGTAATAAATTACCAAGCTCAAGTAGAATACGATGTATATTGCTACATTCTTATGTGTACTTTTAAATACAAATAAAATATAATTGTAATGACAAATTTTTGAATTTAAACAACGTCAATGTGATATAAGTACTTCTATTCAGTGTCAATGTGGCCAACCTTCACATCACAAGCTTATTATTGTTATTATTATTTTTGGCCTTGGCTTGCGCAATTGAGGGGTTTACCACTCACATAAGCTTAAATGTCTAATAGCTGTCCAAAAATACCTGACAAAAATACATTTACAAATTTAGGATGGTATAGGTATGTGCAATACCGAAAGGAATTTTCTTCCGTTATCATGTGGCCTTACATTTTAGATCTTTGAAGTATGCATATTCTAAATTAATTGTATGGGTTTTGTAGATTTTTATAGATACTTTGAGAATTTAGCACAAGAATTTGTTTTAGTGTTGCTGTTGGGATTATCTTTTTCTTCATTGTATGCATAAAATTGTTAATTTACACGTTCACTGTAAGCCCATATTTACTCAGGACTAAATTACCACGGTTTTTCCAAGAACTCCAATTTCCATTTCAAGAAGCTACGTGAATCAGTAATAGATCATCAAATTTGCAAGAGTACAAGCTGTTTTTAACAAATTTGATTTCTTCGTTTGGTTGTGGTGTATTCATATTGACTATAAACACTTCTGCAATAATACCAAAAATGTTTTCAAATGTATCGAAGCTTCGGTAAACACCTTCAGCTTACATTTTTAGCTACATACATATGTATGTGACAATAGTGAACGCGCTATGTTAGTATTGCTGGCAGAATATTGGGGGGATTGTTTACGTCACGTAAATAGTAAACAGCATTCTTCAAAAAGAAATTGCACACGACACTATGACAAATTTAAATTTAATTTGTGTTACCTTTATTGCATGTAATCTACCGTTTAATTTACTAGACAAGGAAGCATATGTCTTCTTCTGGAATAAATATTGGGACTGAAAATTGCTAAGTCGGGCATCGTTACAAAGAATTGTGCCATCTGCTCGTGAGCATGTTGAAAAAAGAATTAAATCGGAGTTGAAAGATAAAAAAACTGTGGTTATGTGTGGACGAAACAAAAGATCGTAAAAAACATTCTGTGGTTAATGTAATGGTACGTACAATGCAACCACGTCAATCGTCACCTTCAATTCTATTAGCTTCCAGACGAGTACAACAATGTACTGCCGAAGTAATTTCAAAGTTAGTGTTAAATACATTGGAAAAGTTTGAACTTTCAACAAATCAACTGTTGCTGTTTATGAGTTATGGTGCCGCAAACATGCTTGCTGTAGGTCGATCTCTTAAAAAACATTGTGCTAACTTCTTACATATTACGTGTAAAATTCATGCTTTCAGTCATGTGGCAGATAGTATTAGAAAATGTTATCCTGAGGTAGACGCTTTAATAGCCCATACAAAAACAATGTTTGTCAAATCCCCAAAACGTGCTCGCAAATTTCGCAGACTGTGCTCCCGTATGCCTGAGCCACTAGAACATATTCTTACACGTTGGAGAACATGGTTACAGGCCGCGTTTTATTATCATAGATATTTTGAGAATATTAAGAACATGGTTTTAAAATTCGATCCAAAGGAAGCTGCGGCTAGCAAGGAAAGCCAGTCGAAATTTCAAGATAGTCAGATTAAAACGGATTTAAAAACTATTCAGAACAATTACTTCGGACTAGTGAAGGTAATAGAAAAATTACAAAATCCTTCGGTGTCGTTAGTGGAATCTCTGCAAATAGTGCAACATGTTCACGGACAGTTATGCGCGGTAGAAGATGCAAAAAAATATTTGTGTTCTAGAAAGGTTTGAAAGTGTTTTAGAGAAAGATTCTAATTTTGGCACATTAAGACAAATTTGTGAAGGTGCGTCAACAAAACCGTTAAGTTGTTCCAAAGATTATTTTAATTACGCAAATATAACGTCACTAGATGTAGAACGTTTGTTTTCTGCATATAAACACACTCTTTCCTCACGCCGCACTCGGTTTGCCGAAATAGCCGTGGAAACATATCTAATGTTGCAGATATTTGACAGACATTATTCACTTTGTGATTTCACGGAAGACTCTTAAGACGGTTAGTGTTTGAGCACGTATTATATTTTATTTCTGACCATTTATTTTGTGTAAACTTTTATGCGCCCGCCACTGGCTGTTGGCGCAAATTGAGCAACTCTACAGTAATAATAACAATGGAACTCGTAAAAGTAAATATTGTGAGAAACAGCTGATATAAGAGAACCATTTCCTGTGGAATTCTGATATATCACATCATCCTAATAAATACATTTTTATCAACGATTATAAGCAATTAATTATAACACCGCAATACTATAACAAAATTCAAACTTCAAATAAAAAAATAACTTCGCAACAGACGCAATGCAAGTCGTATTGCTTGGCTCATAACAGCACACCTGCTTTGTGTACTACCTTGCATATTTTACAATTAAAATCGAAAGGACACCTGTCCCAAACCGGCAAAAAACGTAAAACGCTGACATACAACATAAGTTACATGTACAGACAAATTCCATAAACACTATTTTTTTTTTATTAAAAGTGAATGGATACTTAAGTAAAATGAAAAGCTTCTAGATATGACATGTTAATGAAATATAATCTTACACAGCATGATTAAAAAGCAATGCTTGCTTCATATTGTTTATAGTTTTGAAGGTTTTATAGCAATGTTGGATTGAATTTAAATGGGATTCCTGTTGATGACTGTTCTATTATCAAAGTACGTGAAAATGTATTCTAAAATGTAATGAGATTCAGTGTCTTTAATTTCTTTTAATAATTTAAATATAATACTGCATTGTAAAGTTCAATAAAGTAAAATTTATCTTGAAAAATGAAACTTATCTTGGGAAAGTCTCTATAAACAGCACAGGAAGTGAATGTAAACGTGAAATTGAAAACAAGAAACGGTCAGGCGACATTTATAACCGACATAAAAGGAAACTATATAAATGAATAAAAGTAAATAAAGGTCAGCACCTGCAAAGTCGCTCCCCTTGGTACTGTATCCGTTCTACCAGCTGGTAGCTCCTTCCACCGTAGCACCCCCATAACAGCCTGTCTAACCCACCCTTTAGGCAAGGTGTTCCTATCACTATCAGCCAAGGTACGCATTAAGAGAGCAACAACCACTTCACCAAATGTATTACATTTACACGCACTTTGCGCTTTTGGAAAGCAGTTTCAAAAGAAAAAAACAGAATACCGCGCAACTTGCTTCAAAATACAACCAAAGTCAAACACTTTCCAGAAAGAAACGAAAGCCCGACCTCAAAAAAATTTCTATTTATCGCACTTTTGAGCCGGTAACTAACTGATTGTTATCCATTCTAGATCTATTAACTAGGTAATGTTTGTTTACCGCGTTGTCAATACGAAAACTTGCGGTTATGTTAATGTTAACCAACGCGAATCTTCCAAGAAAACAGGTAAACACAGGAATACGACAGCCGTTTGTTTACTTGAACGTTAATAAACAGCAACAACCTACTAGATAATTGCAATTATAAAATATGTATGTCAAACTTTGCGAAGCTTCCGCGGACGCGATGTAATACGTAATATTATGTATTATATAGCTTGAAAGCTCGCAACACAATGCTTCGCCGACTACAAGCCGGAGAAAACTATGTTCGAAAACCGTTCAAAGCCGAGATAGCACGCCGTACACCTTTCCCGAAGTGGTGCCAGCCAATAGCAAGAAGCCAATGCGATCGTTTACACCGCACAGCATTCGGGCGTGTTCGCCTGCATGGCCTCACTTCAAAAAAATTCCTGCGGTTTTTACTGCGATCGGCTTTTGTTTATAAATCTTGTATTTTTATATCTATCGAAGACGAAACTTTGTCTCGCCCTTCGGGTTTATGTCGGGCGATTTATCAATTGAATCGACGACAGTCGGTCTTGTTTATGAACGGCTAGAATTGTGTAATGGAGATTATACGATCGGCTGGCGTGGTGTTGCAACAATTGTAAAGGGTTCCTTCTTCAAAGAGATTCTATTAAAATTGACTAGACTAGGAGAACGTTTAAAGCTTAATTCAAAAGCGTTGCGAGTGTATAACGAACGTACTGCCGATTACCAACAAATGAAAATTGCTTGAAAAAGGTATACTCATTTGAAACTATGTATGTAAATACACGTACACAGTACAACGTGTTTTTTACTCTTGGGAGAGGAGGAATATCGAGCAGAAATAATTTTTTCATCTTATCACAGAATCTGTTACTTTTCTAATGAAAGGATGCAATTCCTTACAATGTTATATTAATTTTCACAGGTATATATGAATGTTTTATTAATTGCTATTAGTTACTATTACACATACGAGGATGGTATGAGACGTACCCGTGTTTGGAGAACGCCCTTTGTGTAAAAATCTGCATTACGACGTCTGTCAAAATTTCGGAGAGATTCATTGAGTAGTGTTGTTTTGAGAGCTGTTGAAAGGAGCAAGTTTATGTACCGGGTAGCCAAATAAGAATGGCAGCAGGTTATATCTCAAAAACTAGTAATCACAGAGCTTTCGGGTAAAATCTTTTTTAATAAATGTGGCCAAAAGAATACACTGGAAATGATTTTGAAGTTTGTACGATGAGAAGATCGCGTAACGGCTACGACTAACAAGGGAACACCGGCAACCCGCACTTCTCGATTTCGATGAAACTGCACAGACTGAAAGAGTACCTTGGCATAAGAACACCATTTTTTCTTACCTAGCGTATCTCGCCGATTTGGGGGTACAGTCCCCTCCAAAGATTTTTATGTTTCTTTTATTTGTGTAAATATCTCGGAAATTATAACATCTTTTTCTTTTTAGAATATAATTTGAAGTACATTACATAGTCCCAAGGATGACGCGAATTATTTTCGGAAAAAAATTATAATGCGGGACCGAGCACCCCCTCCCCCCCTTTTTTAATTTTTTTTTTCTTTATTTTACACAAATAAAGTATATTATATAGTCTAAAGGATGGCGTGAATTATTTTCGGGAAAAATTAATAACGGGGGACCGGGTACCCCATACCCCCATTTTTTTTTATATATTTTTTTTCACAAATAGAGTCGGTTTTATGTAGAATATGTATGTGGTCAAATTGAGACAGTTAATAATAAAGATATTAAAAGACGATAATAAAACTTTCCTTGTCATTGATTGACGTACATAGATAATTGTCGTTTTAATAGACATATATATGAATTATAAATTCCAAGACATAATATCCGTTGAGGTCGGATTAATTAAATTCTACAGTAGTACCGACACACTAAAACTAGATTGTTCGTGTCACGTACACAGTTATCTGAAGCATATATAAGGTGCCGTTTCAAATAATATGTCAGAAGTATTCTTTCGTGCAGTGTAAATTTGTAGTTTGGCATTATGGCAGCGATTAATGTAGTTAATGTGTTGAATATGTTACTTGCAACGTTTCAAGTAGCCAACATCGCAATAATTCCTTTGACGTCTGAAGAACTTGAGTTGCATGATGCGTTGAAGGAGATGATTGTAAGTGCCCAACAAGAAAACATGTTCTCTTTTAAATATGTCACAGGATTGGAGTTTGAACGATTAAAAGAACCACATGAAGCGCAATTTGTGGAAGATATAACAGAAGATGAAGAAGACAATTATGAAAATATTGCATGTGTTCCTGAAGAAGGAGGCAGTGTTGTTGACCTAGATTACAAAATTAAAGCTGTTGAATACTGGAGAAGTATTAAAAGCAAGCGACGTTTTGTCGAAGGCGTGAAACAAAAATTCAAAAAGGTCAAATCGCTACGCCAATTACATAGATAGGAAGAAAGTGTTAACAGAGGCGGCGCGCATACGGATAAACTATGGTTTATTACAGAATACGTTCATACAAAATTTGAAAATAGCATAGACGATGGAAAAATAATTCATGACATGAACCTTCGAAGCTGGGCTTCAGAAGCTAAAGAAGAAATTGGACACGACACGTTTAAAGCAGGACATTGGTGGATATGGCATTTCAAGAAAGTACATAATATTATGTCACGCAAAATAACAAAATTTATTACTAGGTCGACTCGTGCTGGTATGGAAGACCTACGATTGTTAAGCAATAATTTTATAGGAAGTCAAACCCCATATCGCTAGTATCGGTAGAAGCAACGTATACAACGCCAATGAGTGGATTTAATCTAGAAATGCACTCTGGCCGTACTATGGCAGTAAAGGGTGAGAAAACCGTTGAAGCTGTTGTGCAATCTTTGCACTCAACAACACATAGTTATATCATTTTACCGGCCATTTCTGCAGATGGACGGTTACTTTCGCCATTATTTTTGGTATTAAAGGAATCTAGGAATACGTTTGGACCTCGAGTTGCGCAATCGTTGTTTAGACCAGTAAATGTGTATATTTCTTCTTCGACGTCAAGAAAGTTCACTTCAAATCATTTCAAAACCTAACTAACAGATGTTTTCTTACCAAATATCAGACCAAAAGGTGTTCTCTTGATTGATTCTTAGAGTGGACATTGTGTTGCCAAACTTCAGAAATTGGTGCCAAAAGATAAAACTGTTAACATTTTAAATATCCATAAGACAACAACAGCAATGGTACAATCTCTAGATGTGTTTGGTTTTAGATTATGGAAAAATTTTATTAGAACCTTTTCTGATATAGTGATTCTTATGAACTACGACATAGATTTGCATCAGAGAAATAGTAGTATTAAGTTGCAATCGTTGACCCACAATCAGTTTTCTTCACCGAGATTTTTCGATGTCTTCAAATACTCGTAGTATAAGAGTGGATACGTGGATGAAAGACCGGGATCCTTTAAAAATCCAGTACAGTTTGGTTTGCTAAAGACGCGGAGTCTACGCCCTTGTGTAGTGTTTGTGAGAAACTTGCTATTCTGCGTTGTTCGTGGTGCAAGCAATACCCGTGTTTTGAACACTTTTATACTGAGTACCATTACTTGTATGTAATGTTTCATAAGCATTACACTTTCCTTTTTATTCTGTTACACTGTTTTCCGAAAATGTGTTAGTTACAAACAAGTTAGTTATATGAATATTGCTCTATGGAATATGTCGAGCTGTAAATTTACACTGCACGAAAGAACGTTTCTCATACATTATTTTAAACGGCCACCTGTGGTCATTTCAATCATATTATATGTAATTTACTTCAAATTATATTCTAAAAAGAAAAAGATCTGTTATAATTTCCGAGATATTTACACAAATAAAAAAGCATAAGAATTTTTGGAGGGGGCTGTACCCCCAAATCTGCGAGATACGCTAGGTAAGAAAAAAATGGTGTTCTTATACCAAGGTACTCTTTCCGTCTGTGCAGTTTCATCGAAATCGAGAAGTGCGGGTTACTGGTGTTCCCTTGTAAGTATAAAATTAAAACTTTCATCGTGTTTTGTCTAATTAAGAGTTATTGAAAATATATGTATTTTATTCCCAATCTAATTCCCTTTGTTTTGCGTTGAACACATTTTGTCGTTTCTTCTAAAGTAAAGTGGTGGGGAGACGTCAATTGCTTTTTTAAATAAATGTTGGTTACTCCTGTTAGGCTTGACCGATTTTAACCATCTTGGCCTCGATTAAAAGAGCTTTATTTGATCTATCAAATGCAATTTTGGTCTACTTCTTATGAATTGTACCCGAACCACTAGAGGGCGTTATCTAACTTTATAACAAATAAAGCGGCTTTTCGCAAAAATTTTTAATAAAACGATATGCTTTCTTTTCATGCGGAAAAGTAGAGAATTAAAAACTCAAGACGTCAGTGAGAACCGCATCTCAATCGCCTTCCTCTAACCGGAGATATTAACGAAAAAATATAAATATTTGTTGCACCTGGACGACCCGGTTTTGCCGACTGTTTACTAGTTTTATAAATTTTTAAATATAACCATATTAATAAAAATAAAAAAATATACACTATTTCAAAGATAATTTATTTTAATGCCACATCAATAAACTCGATCTTATTCTTCTAACGATTTCAACTTGAAATAAACAATAAAAATTTGATTAGCCTACTGTGCGAATTTCGAAAAACAATATTATTATTTAATTAACACTGTGATGCTCCTTTGTAGAATATAACATAAATAAATTATCAGTAGCTTCCTAGATGTTCGAACTATCTTCCATCATTTTCTGTGCATGATTCTATTCTCTGTCAAGTGAATAAAACAGCTGTCTCGACTTCTGCTTGTGAAATGCTTCGAATTGCATTTCTCATTTGAAGAATCATGTCTTCTCTTGTAATAGGTCTGGTAGCTAAGACAAGGTTCTTTATTCTTCCCCACAAACAAAAATTTAAGCAAGTTAAGTCCGGAGACCTAGCTGACCATGGAAATACACTTCTTCGTCCTATCCACCTGCTAGTTTAAGTATTATCTAAAAAGTCCCGAACATTTACTGCAAAATGCGCCGGACACCCCTCATGCTGAAAAAAACATCTGATGGCGAATTGTCAGCGGTACATCTTCTAAAAGAAATGGCAAAATTTAAGTAAACGTATCTAGTAAGGGCTTCATTAAATATAAAAGATCCAATAATTTGTCCACCTGGAATTCCGCACCACACGTATATGGAGCTTGGTACTGGGCTTCCTGCATCC
Organism: Dynastes maya; assembly: GCA_029619315.2. Lineage (NCBI taxonomy): Eukaryota > Metazoa > Arthropoda > Insecta > Coleoptera > Scarabaeidae > Dynastes > Dynastes maya. The sequence continues at coordinate 213,265 of JAROYE020000029.1, forward strand.
AGTGTGGATTCGTTTGTGACCAGTAATAGCTGTTATGGAGATTTACACATCCATCAGTATTAAAGGTGGTCTCGTCGGTCCACAAAATCCGTGATAGTATTTCTCGATCCTATGGTGTCGTCTGTCAAGAAACTGCACTGCATATACCCTGGCGGCGACAGAATTTCTCATGCTTTCAAAATAAACCCCTATCATGTCAAATGCTTCGTTTATAAGAGGCATATTTTGATCATTAAAAAGGCGAAAAAAGAAAATTAAAAGCATTAACCAAGCGGTCTAAACGAAGACATCAGTCTTTTCAACGATGTCACATAACGTGTAATTTTTTCTTATTCTGCATCTTTTATTATTCAAAGCCTACTCGTTTTTCCCTTACTAGGTTAGTCAAATTTTTGTTGTTTATTTCAAGTTGAAAAAAACAATGAGATTCAGTTTATTTAAAAATTTAAATAAAATAGCAGACAGTCGGCAAAACCGTGTCGTCCAGGTGAAACAAATATTTACATTTTTTTCGTTAATATATCCGGTGAGAGAAAAGATATCGAGATGCGGTTTTCACCGACATCTTGTTTTTAATTCCCTACTTTTCCGCGGGAAATATATCGTTCCATTTAAAATTTTTGCGAAAAGCCGCTTTATTTGTTATAAAGTCAGATAGCGCCCTTTAGTGGTAAGGGTACAATTCATAAAAACTAGACCAAAACTGCATTTCATAAGTCAAATAAAGCTCTTTTAAACGAAGCCATGGTTGTTAAAATCTGTTATGCCTAACAGAAGTAACCATTATTTATTTAAAAGCAATTAGCGTCTTACCAACACTTTACTTTAGAAGATCCGACAAAATGTGTTCAACGCAAAAGAAAGGGAATTGGATTGGCAATAAAATGTATATACTTTCAATAACTCTTAATTAGACAAAACACGATGAAAACTTTAATTTTATACTTAGTCGTGACCGTTACCCCATCTTCTGGTCATCTTACAAACTACAAAATCACTTCCAGTGTTTTCTTCTGGCCATGTTTATTAAAAAAGATTTTACCCGAAAGCTCTGTGATTACTAGTTTCTGAGATATAGGTGGCTGCCATTCTTATTTGGCCACCCAGTACTTGTTGAATCATGGAAAAAGAACGATACTGGTCAGCGATTCAATTTATTTTTTATTATAAGAAAACGTCTGCAAAAATCAAAGTTAGATGTGGTTTGTAAGGACTATGCACCTTCGATGACTACCGTCAGATACTGGGGTTTAATGAATTTAAGGGTGGCCGACCATCCGTCTTTGATGAGGAACGGCCAGCGCGTCCCAATGAGGTGACTACGGACGGTACAATCAATGAAGTTCATGATATCATGTTAGCGACCGCTGGGTGAAGACTAGAGAGATTGCTAATATAGTAAACACTTCAACTGAACGTGTGCAAAACATCCTTCACAAAAAATTGAGTATGAGAAAGCTATCGGCGGGATGGGGGCCGCGTTTGCTGACGATTGATAAAAACGGAATCGCGTGATAATTTCAAAGCAAGTGAGCAGAGTGAGTTTCTGCGGCATTATGTGACTGTACATGAGACATGGATACAGCACTAGACGACAGACACCAAAGGTCAGTCTGCAAAATGGGGTCTTCCAGGCGAACGTGCACCAAAGAAGGCGAAGACAATTCCATCAGGCGGAAAAGTTATGGCGACGATTTTTTGAGATTCGCAAGGCATAATCTTGCTGGTCAAGTTAGAGTACGAATAGGTGCCCCATCCATAATCGCCAGATTTAGCCCTGTGTGACTTCTTTCTTTTTCCAAACTTGAAAAAATTGCTTGGCGGAAAGCGGTTCACGTCAAATGAAGAGGTCATTGCTGAAACAAAGGCCTATTTTGCAGAGTTCGACAAATCCTATTATTTGGATTGCTTAAACAAGTTGGAACACCGCTGAACTACGGGTATAAAGCTATAAGGGGATCATGTTAAAAAATAAATTTACTAAATGCGCTGTCTTTCTTAACACAGCTGTTTACCATACCATCCTCGTATTCTGTTATTTTTTAGTTCAAAACCATGCTATTTTAATTCAGAGAATTCTTGATATAACTTCTTAGTATCAATGTATATCACGTTGAGGAAAAACTGTAACATTTACAAAAGAAACAATATTTAATTTCCTATTATGTGGTGTCTTATCTAATCTATCATTTCTTTTCCCACAATAATTGATATAATAATAATAACAAATGAGTTAATACCAAAACAGACTAATCTTAGTTGATTATTTCTTAGTTTTTCTAATACTGTTCTAATCAAAATGAAAAGCTATTGCTTGGACAGTTTTATAAAGCTTATAAATGTATCACAGATTTATTAAAATCAGCTCCTACAAATTGGAAACATGTTCTTGTCGATAAGGGTTATGCAGAGTACAATAACGTAATTGTCTCGTTGCATGAACGTTTAATGTACGAGAGATAAAATTTTGTGCCCGATCGGTTCAATGATAAACAATTTGTAATCGGTGTGAGATATGAGCGCGTACTATAACGCGTACGGACAGAAAGAGGTGAAGGTCAATTATTATGCCCGCGAGGGACATAATATCCATCCATAACTAACGGCCGACATGCAATATTATTATCGTCGACGCTATATTGAGTCTATTTTGTGAAAGTTTAACCTTTCCGTAATCATGAGTTGCACACAGCATTGGTATCGTACGGGAGAATGTGAGCGTCATTAAAATATTGTGATGATAACGAATTTTAATGTGTAATTACGAGAATTCAAGTTCACCGACGAATTTTATTGGAATCCCGTGACTATAAAGCGTTTTATGGGTTTTTGTATTTAGAAGATACCGTTTCCATGTTTCTCGAAATGTCTTAGTTTGTGGTAATTTCTGTTTAGTAAGGCTGACTCCTAAATAGTTCAGTGATAAAGAGCATTATGACAAATAATTTTCTTGTAGCGCACTCTATATAATACAAGAAACTAAGCTTATTATTATTAGATTAATAACACTGGGGAACAATTTGTAACACAATTTCTGTTGAGTTTTTGTGTATTGCCATAACGTACATGGTTTAATGGAAGAGTTGGGAATTTCAGTCTATAACGCAACTGAATGGCGACTGTTTATCAATAGCTCAAAGCGGAGCTTGAAGTCTGTTCTCTTCCACAATGCAAATATATTGGGTTCAGTCCCGATAGGCCGTTTGAGTGAGAGTCATTGATCTGTTGCAATACCACATGCACCAATGGATCATTTGTGTTGACCTTAAAATGGTTAGCTTCCTTCTTGGCCAGCAACGCGGGTATACCAAGTATCCCTGCTTTTTGTGTATGTGGGACAGCAGAGCTCGTGAGATGCATTGCGTGCAGTCGAATTGGCTGCCACGATCTGGCCTCAAACCTGATGATCCAAAAATTGTACATCAGCCACTTGTCGACAGAAAGAACATTATATTTCCACCTCTGTATATAAAATTGGGTCTCATGAAGCAATTCATTAAAGCTTTGCCAATTGAAGGAGACTGTTTCAAGTATCTCATTTCGGCATTTCCTAGCCCGTCATTTGAAAAGATAAAGGCCGGTGTTTTTGATGGTCCACAGATTCGGCAGCTTGTTAAAGATGAACATTTCATCGGAACAATGTCAAAAATTGAAAAGCATGCTTAGTTGGCATTCAAAAACATTGTTAAAGGTTATCTTGGAAGTACACGATCACAGAATTACGCCAAAATTGTCCAGCAACTCTCGGAGAGCTTCAAACTGCTAGGTTGCAACATGAGCACCAAATTGCATTTTTTACATAACCATCTTGCTAACTTCCCGGAAAATCTTGGTGTAGTCAGTGATGAGCAGGGTGAGCGATTTCACCAGGATTTGAAGGTCATGGAAGCACGGTATCAAGGTAGATGGGATGTGCATATGATGGCTGACTATTGTTGAAGCATCAAGCGAGAATGTCCACAGATTAAACATTCCAGAAAGTTATAAGCGAAAGTTTTTGCCTTAATATGTAATTACCGTTCGATAAAAAAACAACTATTTGTATGAACCATAATTTAACTTGCAGTAACTATTGTAGCCTTTGTATGAATAAAATTATTCTTTATAAACAGTATATTTTGTAAGTTTTTACTGTATTTTCCTTTATATGCACAATTTGTATGACTTTTAAGGGTATCCTGTAGCTTAAAAAGTTGACGTGATTGACAAAAACTGCGGTTATTTTTGGATCCAGAGGCCAAAAGTTAGTTGAAAACAAAAAAAAAATTTGAAAATAGATGTATAAAACTTAAAAAAAGAAAAAAATATTGTTTACAGTGACAAATCATATTGGATATTTTAAAAGCAATCTAATAGAGTATATTATGATATGCGACATTTGGAGGCTAATAATCGAGCATGGCAACATTCTGAAACATGTTTGGTTGCAGATGGTAGGTTTGAAGTAATGCCATAAATTCAACTTTTCTTGTTTATTGATGACAAAGACTACACGCAGAGAAGCGTTTACAAAGCGTCTACAAAACGTTATCACAGCTGTTTAATTCGACACAATTACTGTTTCGATTATCTGCAATACAATAACTGTTTTAAATCAAAAGAAATATTTTCTTGGCGTTTCTTTCTCCGCTTAATAGAAGTATATACTTGTCAAATAATGGTATTTCTTTCTTTAGGACATTTCTTAACTTGATTCAAGAAAATCTTATAGAAAGCGATTCTTAGTATAAGTTAATAGCCATTATAACACAAGACAATATCTTCTTAAGGACATTATTAATTGCGCTTACCTTGTTTAAAACAGTACGACATATCCATACATAATGCGGAAAATTATTCACATTGCTTGTGATTTTAAAATGGCTGAAGTAGAGGTTATCTAGCGAATAATGTTCAAACAAAGATGAACGTAATGTAGAAGTATACATGAAAAAAAGTGCCCAAAAAACAATAATCAGGATAATGCTAATAAATAGCTCCTGGTATTGATGGAATCACTACCGGCAAAAACAATATGAGAAATAAGCATTAGAGCTCCTTGATCCTGGCCACACTGCCCTTACATCTCTTAGTTTATTATGCCACTTCTCATACACAGTGGTCGCCATGGCAAAAATTTTCGAATTGGGGTTGGAATTGATAGACCATCCACCCTATTCACCAGATCTGGCTCCCAGCGACTTTTTTTCTAGGCTCAAAGTTTCGCTCGGAGAGCCGATATTTTCATCGAATGAGGAGGCCATCACATTCCTAAA